>VMDO01006110.1:0-103900 GCA_007922755.1 Pedetes capensis | reverse complement strand
GTCCGAATGTTTATGTCTCCCTCTCTTGGAATTTCCTACAGAGCCAGCAGCTTTATCTCCTAAGTCATTCACCACAGTGGCCACACAGACAGCTATTGTGCGGGGCTCCCAGCTGACGCCACCCCAACTGCCTTCCACAGGAACCACAGGGTTAGGCAGTCCTGTGTCCTCCCAAGCCCCAGCTCAGACAACTGCAAAGACCCTGGAGTGCACACCCTCCGCCTCCCTCGAGACGCCAGGTTTGCATGAGCTTTGTACAAGGAGAGGCCGGTTCCCCTGCACTACTGAGACTTGAGTTGCGATCTGGCCCAGGGAGAATGCTTAGCTTTGTACCATTCATTCCAAAGCTGGGACTGACTGACTGAGCCACGCCACTGCCTTCTGCCTGCCACAGCCTCCTTGCCTGGTCTCTGCTCTCCATTCCACTTGGCTTGGTCAAGAGGGAGGGGCAGCTGGAAATGAAAGCCCACCTCCCTGGTGTGACATGGCAGAAGCTGTAGTCAGACTCCAAATACCATCTGCACCCTCCCGCTGTGGGAGGGTGGCAGGAGCATTGGGCAGTCAGGAGCCATTGCTGTGGGGTGGCAAAGCCCTCGGCAGGCTGGCCTTTCTCTAAGGCAGAGCTGGTTCTTACATGTGGCCCAGTACCCAGTGAGTTACCCTGCTTGTTCTTTGCTGAGTCTGGTTACGCCAGCTGCGCATCTCCTGAGGTCCTAAGATGGGAGCCACATCGTCCACTATTTCTCCAGATCCAGGAGAAGCTAGTGCCTCCAGGACTCCCGCCCTGACTGAGGTGTCTTCTCTCCCCCGCAGGTGCTTATCCACACAGCTCCAGAGTGGCCACGGGTAAGTACTGTCTTTTGTGCACTGTGTTTACGATCAGGGCGACTGCAAACTCAACTTCTAAACAGCCCTGGTCCAGGCCACCCCAGCCTGATCACCGACAATGTCCCCTTTCCCTCTCAGAAATGTCCCCACCAGGTAATAAGTTATATAATGCTCCGTTCATGGAATTCTTTGTTGGGCATGACGATTCATCTGAACCTTGGTAGCTTCTAACTGCCACACTAGTGATGTTGAAACCAAAGAGTTTATACACCACAAAAAAAAAAAAAAAAAAAAAAAAAAAGGCTTCGGGGATCAGCTACTCACAGTTCCTCTCAGCCGAGCTTGACTCGTGTCCAGCGCATATTCGGAAACCACAGGTGCCTGCTGCCACCACTCAGATGATGCCGTCTTTCGGTCAGAACTGCTCACTGGCTCTTTGGACATCTGGGAGTTGCTTTTTTTTGCATGGAGAAGCAATCTGTTGAGCTTATCTCTATAAGAAAATACATCATTCCCACCATTACATTACCCATCTGCTCATTCAGTGAAAGCTGACATCCTACTGTGTTCCAGGTATGGTTCTAAGCCGTGATGAAACACAGATTTCCCAATAAAAATCAAATATCACTTTAAATTGACTTCAATTTATGGAATTTTAAAGGTTGAACTCATTTCAGTATTTATTAAGTATATAGTCTGGATCTACAACTTATTTATTTACTTATTTATGCTGGGGGTAGAACCCAGGACTGCACTCATGCTAGTGAAGCGCTCTATCACGGAGCCACAGCCGCAGCCTTGAACCTAACACTTGTTATGTGCGGAGTACAGTAAGAGGCAGAAAAGAAACCGCAGCCCAGGAGTAATGAATGATGCTCTTCCCTCAACACTGCCCCCCTCTGGTGCAGGCCCGCAGCACTTTGATCACAATGACATCAGTACTGTTCCCAGTCAGACAGGCCTACTTTGCCAAGGCACGGCTGAGGAGTAACTCTTCCCTAGATATTCATAGACAACATTTTCACCAGCCACAGCAAATCCTGGCCCGGCCATCTCTGCTGCTTTCCCCATCTTAGACCCGACCTGCACTGGAGACTGACGTGGAGCAGGGGCCACTGGCCTTCGCGGCCGGCTCTACCATCATCAGCTTTTTCTCCTCCCTCTCCTTCCCCCTTTCCTCTCTATCTCATCGGATCTTATTCTCTTTCTTTTTCTCAAATCCACACCCTCGAAGAAACACCAAAGGGTGGAGAACGTGGCGTGTGATCTGCTAATTCATTGTCTCAGTAATTCCAGTTTCAGTTTCTTTACCAACTGTGCCTGGGTATAATTGGAATAAAGAGCAATGTAATGTGGTGGTGCATGGAATTCCAGTATTCAGGAGGCTGCGGCAAGAGGACTGTGTGAGGCCAGCCTGGGCTATTTAGTGAATTCTAAGCCAGCCTGGGCTACATATGCTGTAGCTCAAAAAATAAATTAATTCATTAAAATGAGAAAAAAAGCCCTGGATCTGGGTTATGTCACCACATTTAAATAGCTTTGTTTTATCTTTGGCCCAGGAGCCCTCTTCTCCCTTACATTTGATTCTGCAGTTTTTATTCCCATTCAAAAAGAAACAGGAAGAAGCATTGTAAAAGTAGAACTACAGTTTATATCAACTTGCTCTTTCTAATAAATTGCTCCACAAGCAGTAAATGCATGCCAAGCCTATTAGCCAAGGTGGAGACGTAGTTTACCATAGGGCGCAACATCTCTGCTGAACAATTTTCTTCTTGTTTTTCTTTAGTCATAATAATGATTAATGTTAAGTCTGAGAACTCAACATCTTTCATTAATTTCTCGTGACTTGTTATTTCTTTTGTAATAACTTTGCTATGCTTAATTTATTTACTAACTTGGAAGTAATTTTGTTTTTTCTATTTTATTGTTTCCTCTAATTACACTGCTATTGCAAAAATATGAGGAAAAAAACAGAAATATTTTAAAAATGAAAATAAAGATTACCAATAATCTCATCCTTACTTAACACTTTGTTGTATTGTGTATCCCAAAGACTTTTCTATGCATATGGCTATGGCTTGTTGGAAATAATTTAGAGTTCATTTTGATCCCAGCCAGCTTTATTCACTCAAGATATCATAGACTTTTTCCATGTTAATATGGACATACTTAGCAGTTGAATATTATTCTATCTTATGAGTATACTGGGAGAAGGACCGAACAACCCACTTCCAAAAACCAATCTGCCATTGAAAACCCTATGAACAGCAGAGAAGCACTGACAATAGTGTTTCACCTGTTGTACTCAGGGTCGCTAAGAGTCAGATGCTGACTTGGGTGGCACCTAACAACAACAACAACAACCTAATTTTCTATTGAAAAGAGATTTAAATTAACATCTTAAATATTTTATTTTTGTTTTCTCTTCTTTTTCTTTCTTTCATGATAACATTTTGAAGGTAATTTTAAATAATATTTGAGTGACTACTCCTGTATGTAGATCTCTATTGCCTTAGAATAAATTTCTAGTAGAATTAGAGAGTCAAAGGGCTTGGGCTTCTATAAGGCATTTGTTCTATATTGCAAATTGCTTTTGAGAAAAACTGGACCTACTTACCCTCCTAGCCACAGAAGTTCTGAGTGCCTCTTCCCGCCTCCCTGTATGATGCTACTTCGCATGAGAGTTACATTTCCAGGCCAGGTCCTAAGAAATGTATCCCCACGTGCAAGGTGTGGACTGGTGGTCATCCAGGTGAAGGTCCTTAGAACTCTGTAGGCCCCCGATCCGTATGTGACTCGTGCTCCTCGGTGAGGCTGTGGCTTCTCCAGATGTTTCACCTTGTCATCTGCACACAGGGCAGCTGGCTGATTTCTGAAGGAAGGTTTCACAATAGTAAAGCGAACGGCCAAATCTGCAAGCACTTTTAACACTTTAATGTAAACCTCCTTGCTTACACGCCAAGACTCCCCTCTTCCTTTCTTGTCTGATAACCCTTAGGTGAAGTTGTGGCTGCTGACCCGACACCCATAAGTGCCCGTTCTCCATGTGGTTCCTTTTAACCCAGCCAAAACATGGCTTCGGCTTTCCTCAGCCATTACCGTACCCTCCTCTTTCCCGTGACTCCTCTTATAACACCTCTTCCTTCTCCTTACCACTCTTCCTCCACCATGAAAAGTTGCCAATTGAAAAAGAAATGATGGTGGATTGGGGAGGAAAATGGCACTGTCTGTCCCTAAGTCTGTGAAGTTGAACCAAAGCGGGACCTGGAGGAGAGCACTTCCCTGTTTCCTCCACCTGGCACTTGGCAGCAGGAAAGCCTGCTGAAGGGCTGGTCTCCTCCTCCTCTTGCTACTCCCACCCATCACCAGCTTCCATCCTTCTTTCCCTTCTGACTTGCAGCCATCCCCGTTCATCACCCCAGGCTCTCTGCCCAAGGGCTAGGATCAAGAGTTAGGATGTGGGAAAACACAGTGGGGGCACTTCGAACTGGCTGTGTTGGCAGCAAAGGAGTACATTTTTACCCAGGTTTGGATGCCTCTGCAAGAATGCAGATTCCCAAGAATTTACCGGTTCTTAGCAATGAATGTGTTCCTGGGACTCACGCATGGTTCCAGCTTAGTTCTGTTCTTTTCCAGTGGCCGTCTCCACATCTGCTGCCCTGCTGTGTGGACTGAGTGCTGTGTGTCTGCTGGCATGGTACATCAAATCAAGGTAAGTGGCACAGGAGGACCACAGGACCAGATCCTTTCTTTCCACGGAAAAAGGAGCTGTATCATAACGATTCCTGGATGCCCTCTCCAAGGAAGAGTCCCTTTCCTGTCCATGGACTCTCACACTCCCCCTCTCTGTGTCAGTCAGAAGGCATCAAAGCCAACCAGGCCCCAGACAGCCCTAGAGAGCCCCTTGCTTCCTACACGGTTCTCAGACCACTAGTCCAGGAGTGAGGCCAATGATGCAGGGCCAATCTGTCAAAAGCAATTCATCAGCTCTTCCTATGGTACATCCAGGAATATATGGTATTCTTCTCACATGTACTCATTAAATATGGACATACTTTCTTATTAATGTGCTCATTCATGTCAAACTTAAATCTGTATTTCTAATAATTAAAATCTGCACTTCAGTATTTGTAACAAGTTTCTACCACTTACTGATATTTCAGTTTTGATTTTTTTTATTTTTCTAATCCTTAAGCATTTTAATCATTCTTTCATTAAAACTTCAAATGGCATATTGACCTTAATTTTGTACTTCAGTCATTTAATAACTAGTTGATATGGTTGCTAATTCCACATTGATATGGTTGCTCTAGATTCTTCTTCAGCATTAAACTTTCAGTTACTAGTAATGAAATACCAAATGTTAGTATAAAAATTTTATGACTGAGCCTAATTTTGACAAAATTAATGTTCTATGAAAACCAGTCATCTAAAACTTAGTACAAATATTCAAAAGCTATTAATACAGACCAACCAATAAGAAATACCATAGACCTCATAAACAGTTCATAAATTTAACTAAGTTTGGTATGTTGTTTGAGAATTAAGACAAAAACAACCCAAAAATGATAAATGTTGATTAAACAGAAATGCCTTATTTTTTTAGTACTTGGGGGTTGAACCCAGGGTCTCGCACTTTTTACAAGTGCTCTACCACTGAGCTGTACCCCAAGCCCATTTTTTTTTATTGAGTCTGGGTCTCACAAGTCACCCAGGCTGCCTCTTGCCTCAAACCTGTGATCCTCTTGCCTCCCTTAAGCAAGTTGCTAAGATTACAGGTGTGCGCCACCACACCTGGCTCAAAAGTGATTATTTAAAGGATTTTCAAAATATTATTATAACAATAATTTTCACATAAAGTGATCAGTTTAGAGTTATATTCTTAAGAGATATAATTATATTCAATATATATACTACCTTTTCAATGAGTAATATGCTAAAATGTGTTCTTTAAGAGGACATGTAAATTTGATAGATATAGCCCATAAATATTTTCATAAAAGGGAAATATCAACATTTGTTGACTATTAAAAATTCATAAATATATCTTTAAGAAGAATTGATCCATATGATCTGTGGTTAGGTGATCATCTGGTGAGTCAATTCTTTCCATAAACTGGTTTTTTGCAAACTGGTTAATAGGTAGATTTGCCACTCAACAAATTATCTTTTGACAAATTACATTTGATGAACCAAGCTAGAGTTCTGATTATAGTTTAGCTCTCCCTTCAAACTGCTTACCATAACATGGCCTAAAAAGTTGTTCATCGTTAAGGGACATTGTATGAGCCTTGGAGGATGGTGCTGACCCAGATACTCAGGGCCTGAGACTGAGGCAGCTCCCAGACAAGTTAGGTGCACATACATAATCAAGGTGCAGTGCCTCCCCTACTCTTGTTATTCAGGGGATGATTAATGTGTGCTTATTTAATAGAAAGTGCAGCCTGGGATTTAGCTCAGTTGGTAGAGCATCGCTCTGCAGTCTCTGAGGTCCCAGGTTCCATTCCTAGTTCTGCAAACATGGGAGAAGGACATGGCGATCCACTCCTGAGACAATCCCAAAACAATCAGCCATTGAAAACCCTATGAGGGTCGCAATGAGTCAGACGTGACTTGACAGCACCTCACAACAACAACAATAGAAAGTGCTAAGAACTGTTTTTAAAGTTTCCTGAATATTCAGTCATTTTTACCAACAGGATCAGGTTTGGTCCATCCAAGCTCCCAGTTACTCTTTCCTTTTCTTGGCCCTGTCATCTGTCCTGCTTCTTAGCATAGAATTGGCTAAGTGAGGGTGAGGATGGTGTGGCATGAACTGTTCTAGCAGCATTGGTAAGTCTTTGATGGATGGGAGATTGAAAATGCTAAAATAAGATGTAAATACTGCCTGCACATTTGGGTGTCATGGGTTTTCCCCAATCTGAGCAACACAGATCACTGGGGACTACTTTTTAAATGATTCCTGCAGACAGGGCCTGTGTCTGCTAACGTAACCCACCTAGTGCTGGGCATAGACATTCAATAAGAAGTATGTTGACTCGAGGGCAACTCTCTCCTCTTTTCAAAATGTGTAAATCATCTGCTTTGCAGGCACAGTTCCTGGCCACCTGGGACTGACGTTGAAATGGAAACCACTGAAGCAATACCCATGACTGCAGGGACCATCAGCAGAGAGGAAGACACGGGAACCTACCCACATAACCTGTGAAGCTCAGGGAAAACAGCCCAGCCAAGTCTGAATGTGGAGCCAGCTCTGTTTCAGCTAAGGAAGACCTGGGAGAGACACAAGAAGCTGGACACCAGGGAAAATCCCACCAGGATAACCAAGGTCCGTCATGTGATCTTACCAACTGTGCCTGGGCACGTCCCATATGACATGAGTTCTCCGGCACACACATGGCCACCGTCCAAGGGCAGGCCTGAGTACAGAGGCCCGCTTCCCAAAGTGTGAGCAGCTAAGCCCCCATGGGTACCCTTACTCCAGCACTGATTCAGGACAGCTTATCTGCTTGACTGTCTACTCCATCCCTCAGCCTAACTTGTAGTTTACAGAAAACCGGAATATACTTGAGGCTGTCAGTTAATTTCAAGGCTCCTCCTGGCACAGGAGATGTCTACAGGGAAGACACCAGCATTTGAGCTCCTAAAAACTCTGTCTCCAGTGCTCTTCATGTGTCGAAAGAGAGCCAAGAAAAGCAGAAGAGATACTGAGGCAATGAATCCTCTTGATTTAAGGATTCAGAAGAAAACTGATCTCAGTGATATTTTACATATGTGCACGTTTATATTTATACTTCTTTGATATACTACATATTGTATATGATTGTATTTTGAAAGTGCCTTATATAAACAAAATAAAATATCTATTATTTTCAATACAAAAAAAAATGCACTAAAAGAATCACCAAAGAGAAAGCTCACTGGAGAAGAGAAAATTTGAGCTGGCTCTCAAATGATAGGTTGGATGTAGACAGGCCAGTGATGCAGTGCCACATGGGTTGAACATTAGTGGGGGCCTCACCCATGAATGGGCAGTGAGACAACCCCAGGGGGGCAACGGGAAGTGAGAGTGCAGCTGCACAGGGCCGGGTTCTGGACGGCCTCTGGGGAGCTTTTGTCCCAGCTCTAACCTCTTGTGAATGATGATCCCTTGACATTCTTCCAACACATTCTCTCCCCCTGGCCTCCGCTGACAATAGATTTTGTTTTCATTACTTGTCACTGAAAAGTTCCTGACTAATGTGGGATTTGGTACCAGGAGTGAGCATTGCAAATTACAGAGAAGCAGGGAAATAAGGAAGATCTGTAATTGCTCATCTACCTTAGGAGGGAAAAGAGGAAGTTCTGCTGATGTTCTGGGGTGGGACTTGAATAGCCCACGTATGTGGGAAATGAGTTCACCAGAAGTCACCTGGGAGGGCACGCCCATGGAAGGCCCAGCTCTGGGAGACTGTGTCACTTCCATCCCAAAATGGTATGCATGTGCAAAATTCAAGACCACAGATGGGTAGCTACTTTGAACAGCACTAAGAAACCTAGAAATGAGAATAACAAGCTTAAACCCCTAAGGTCTCAACTCAAGCCAGAGGCTGAAAGCTAGAAGCTTCCTATAACCATGTTGAATCTCATCCCTTAGAGATACAAGGCCAAGATACCCAAAACCCCCACTGAGGAGCCTGAGCATCTGATCCGTTCAGTGACATTAGCTGAATTTGCAGTCCCGCCAGGTTTCCTAGCTGAAAGGTCATGTGTTCACTGGATAAGGACAAGGAAGACACAGGAGAAATGTGGAGGATTCACGCACATCCCAAGCCCACCCTTTCTCTCCACCCTTGTCCTGGGAAGGCACTGTACCATTTCTTCCTTGGTTGAGCAGTTACTCTGCAAGGGAAAGCCTGTTCTCCAGATGCCGCCTTCCCCCGGCTCTGGTCTACAGGGGAAGCGTTCCTGGAGTGTCCCAGTTAGACTCTCAGGATCACAGAGCAGCCCACACAGCTGGGACAAGCACTCTCCAAAGGCCACCCACACCCTGCCTTGCATCCCCCCAACTTTCATTTCCCACTGCCCCCCTGGGTGGAGCTTACTGCTAATGCTCAATCCCCCTGACACTCATCACCATCCACCCTGTGCAGGACCCAGATCAAATGTCCTCTTCTCCAGTGAGCCTTCATTAACTACCCAGATGTGTCAAACCCTCTGCCTGTGAGTTCTTATAACACTTCTTCTCTGTTCTATTAATGTGATAATTGCTGCATACTACCTTTGTACGGTGGGAAAGACACGGAAGTGCCAAACATTCGTTCCATCATTTACTGATCCTGTCACTTGGAGGAGTCGCTTGAGCTGTATGGACCTGCACGGCCTTGTCTTAGAAGTAGGGGTGCCAGCAAGTGTATTGTCCTCCTCACAAAGGCTGGCTGTCACATTTGAGACCTGCTTACAGGGTGGTCAAAAGGAGAAACAACTAAAAAACAAAGATAAGATAGCAAAAATCTTAGACCACAGATTAGGTAGATAATAAATGCCACATGAATTGTGAACACTGTAATGTCACACAAGTTCTATAAAGGAAGAAATCACTGAAAAGCTGGGATATTTGAGGAGCATGTTAGAATCAGGACGTGCTGGGAAATAAATGCCTAGTAAGCATGCTAAATGAGGAGTGACAGGCAAAGACACAAACAGGAAAGGAGGCATCGAGCTCAGGAAAGAAAGCAAAAGCCGTTGTGAAATGGGCTGATAAGAACAAGGCAGAAGCAGAGCATGCGTGAGGCGTCATCGGTTTGATAAGCCCCATACTGGCAGGGTTCTGGGAGGATTGCTCAATAATTGTTAAATAAAATCAAAACAAAAGCAGCCTTAGAGAGCAAAGGTCTTGCAGGAACTGAACGCAACCAGCAGCACCTGGGATCCCAGTGCCATGTCCGTGGCTCTGGTAGCCGTCCCCACTGTAGGTGTGGGTGCTTCGCTCTCTAAGGCTATTTCTTCACTTCTCTGGGCAAAGAGCCAAAAGCACTAATTGCAAAACAAGTATGTGATCTTCAAAACCGCCTTGGAGGCAAATGCAACCCAGTGGATACTCAAGTCGCTCCAGGACAAAGTGGTGCCAGAGCAGCTGAGCTGCACATGGAGGCTGGGAGGTTGCAAAGTACTGTGAGAAACCTCAGAGGCTGCAGAGGCAGCCCTGGGCAGAGAGCTTAGGGGGAATTCTGAGGGCCCACCCTCAGTCCTGAATCACACCACCTACACGTTTCAATTGGAAGTAAAATTTGGTTTGAAAATTCTCTGGTTAGGAACATCTGAAAGCTATGCCGTTTTTAAAAAACGTGATCTTTTTTTAAAGAGTTCTAATTCCAACTCTTCACATGGTGTTAGTGGAAACACCATGATCTGGGGGCTGAACTTGAGTTTTTATCCAAGCTGTACTCTGTGTGATACTGCACAGTGGTCCTGGTCCATTTCCTCCGTAGAGCCTGCTTCATCCTCAGCAAAAGGAAGCTATCATCCTCTGCTGGCCAGGTAGAGGGAAGAACTCAGTCAAATACTGAACACAAAGGCCTAACAATGTCTACCAGGGTGGAGGCACTTAATAAATGTTGATTCCATTTCCTCAAAAGGGGCTGGGATTTAGCTCAGTTTGTAGAGCACTGCTCTGCAGTCTCTGAGGTCCCAGATTTGATTCCCAGCCCACAAAAATGGGAGGACGTGGCAATCCACTCCCGAAGCAATCCCGGAAACAATCAGCCATTGAAAACCCTATGAGGGTCGCTATGAGTCAGACACAACTCCACAGCACCTAGCAACAACAATCATTTCCTCAATGAGATCTACTTTTATATTGGATAATCAGATACCAGTCGCTACCTACACTGCCCCTTCCTTCTCAAATGAAACCTGCTTTCTTAAAATGTATTCTCTTTCACAGAGCCATGGACATTAAAGGGGGCTGTCCTCATACTAAGCTCCAGGAAAGAAAGTCCTCATGACTTTAAGCCACTCCTCCTTGCTAGTGATTGGTTTAGGAATGGGCAGGTGACCCAGTTCTGACCAACAGGATGTGAGACCAGCTGGGGAGGCTTCGGGGAATGTTTTTCTTGCTAGTAACAGGCACAGAAGACAAGATCACCCACTTTCTGACACAATGCTCATCATGAAAAAACCAGCTTGGGGCACAGCTGACACTAAAGATGACAAGAAGAGAAGGCATGTGGGTGCAGCTGAGCACCCGTCACCTGCCTTCCTGTGAACTCCTGAGTAAAATCATCATGTTTTCTGTCTGATGCCCTTGATGGTTTGCTTTTGGGCTACTCATAGCACAAAATATCCTAATACTTAATAGGTTTTTGTAACAGTCCCTGAATGTGGAACTGTCTGAGTAGAGGAGGCAGGACAGAGGGACATATGACAGGCCTCTACTGTATGAAGCAGTCAGTGACCTTTAATTATGTGATAGTGAAAGACTGATTATGTTACCTGTTTACTGTGGGTCCAGATTAGGAAAATGGGTATTAGAAAAATGCTTGCATTGAAAAATCCAGAGAAATGCATTATACATTAATAAAAAGCAAAAGAAAGGGGCCACACATCTGCAATACCAGCACTCTGGATGCAGAGGCAGGAGACTATGAATTGAGGTCAGTCTGGGCTATATAGTGAGACCCTGTAGAAAGAAAAAAAGAAAGGAAAAAGGAAGGAAGGAGGGAAGGATGGAAGGAAAAAGGAAGGAAGGAAGAAAGGAAGAGAGGAAAGAACAAAGAAGGAAGGAAAGAAGAAAGAAAGAAAGGGAGGAAAGAAAAATGAAAGAAGGAAAGAAGAAGGAGGGAAGGAGGAAAGGAGGAAAGAAGGCAGGCAGGCAGACAAGCTGGGTGCCATGACACATGCCTGTAATCCCAGAAACTCAGGAGGCTGAGGCTTCAAAGGATCACAACTTTGAAGCCAGAGGCAGCCTGTGAAACTTAGATCCAAATAAATAAATAAATAAATAAATAAATAAATAAATAAATAGGCTGAGAGTGAGGCTGAGTAGAAGAGCACTTGCCTAGCATGCACAAGACCCTGGGTTTAATGCTCTAGTGCTAGGAAGAGGAAAAAGAAAAAAAAAAAAAAAAAAAGACCATCTGGGATGTTGACACTATTTTGGCTACTCCTTAGGGCCCTCAGTAAGGCCCTTTACAGGGTGAGTTAGGGTAACAGTGGCCAGCCTGAGTATAGAAGTCAATAGCTTTTTGTCCCCAGTCCAACTTGGGCTGCCATTTTGGTTGCAGCAAGAAACCCCTGGAGGGTATTAAACAGGAGGATGACATATTTAGTCTTCACTTTAAAATTGTGTTTTTCTAGCCAGGCGTAGTGGCACACACCTGTAATCCCAGTGACTCAGGTGGCAGAGGCAGGAGGATCACAAGTTCGAGACCAGAGGCAGTCTGTGTAATTTGGCGAGACCCTGTCTCAAAAAAGTAAAAAAAGAATGGGCTAAGGGTGCAGCTTAGTGGTCCAGCACTTGCAAAGCAAGCAAGCACGAGGCCCTGGGTTCAACCCCCCGTAGGGCAAAAAAAAAAAGAAAAAAAAGATTGTGTTCTTCTTTGTGGAAAGTCAGGAGATGGATCAGAGTGAAAGTACATAGAAGATGTTTCTATAGTTCAGATTCGATGAGACAATGGCCTAGTCCAATAGGTGGGACAGGTGGAGAGAGATGGATCTAGTCATGATTTATTTTAGAGGTAAAATCAAAAGAAATTACTGATGAAAGAAACCAGGAGCTGCATTTTGGATATTTCTAGTCTGAGGCATCCCTAAAACATCAAATGGAGTAATCCAGTAAAGAAGATGTTTGAGCGCGCTCGCTCGCGCGCCCTCTCTCTCTCTCTCTCCCTCTCTCTCTCTCTCTCTCTCTCTCTCTCTCTCTCTCTCTCTCTCTCTCTCGTGCTCTCTCTCTCTCCCCCCCCTCCCCAAACCTCTTCACCTCTTCAGCCAGACCACAAGAGCTATAATACACAAAAATCATTGTGATAAGGAATATGGGGATGGCAACTGTGGGAGTTGAAGAATCTCTTGGAGAATCTGTTAAGTAGCTCAGGCAAAAAGGAAGAGAGTCCCCTCCAAATGCTAAGAAAGTTGTTGTACTCTGTGAGTTAAGGAGTTTGGAGGAGCCTTAGAAAAAGGTACGTACACAGTGAGGTTTTCATCTGTCTGGGGCAGTGAGCTGTAGGAACTCTCTGCCTGCCTCCTTTGGGGCTAGCTTTAACTATATGTATTCACTGAAAATCCAAGCAATCAGCTTCTAGTCTTTCAATATACCCCACATTCTAAAACCCCAGAAGCTCAGGGTGACAAGGATCACAAGTCTGATTCTAGAGTCCTCTTTCAGTACAGTTACTTGCTCAGACGTGGACCAGATCCCACAGTAGGGACAGAGCACGGTGCACAGCACCTGCAGTGACCAGGCTCCTGGGCAGGATAGTGTCTCAGGCAGAGCCTTGGGCTTTGTCTGCTTTATTGCTTACTAAGCTGTTTCAGTCTAACCATTTGATACCTCTGCTCCCTCACCTAGGCTTCTAGAAGAAACGGTATCTCTACTGAAAAGAAAATGCTTATCTTGACCTGGGCTAATGCTACCCAGCCATCCTATGCTTTCCATCAGCTTCTGCTCCATTCTCTGTCTGTCCCAAACTTTGAAAAATCTCTCAAGATGACCTTATTTCTCACTTCACTAGAAAAATAAAGTTATTCATGAAGTCTACTTAACCTTTGGGCTGGGGTTTAGCTCAGTTGGTAAAGTGCTGCTCTGCACTGAGGTCCTGAGTTCGATCCCCAGCAATGCAAAAAACGGGAGGAGGACAGGGCAATCCACTCCCAAAGCAATCCTGAAAGAAAAGAACAATCAGCCATTGAAAACTCTGAGGGTCACTGAGTTGGACCCTACTCGGCAGCACCTAACAACTTAATCTTCCTCTCTAACCCCTTATAATGTGCACTTTTGTTTCCTTTATATCTTGTACCCTAATCCCCCCCCCACACACACTTTCCATCAAACCACCATGCCCTCTCCCTCGATCTTTGACCTCTCCTTTTCATTTTCCATTCAACATGGGAACATGCAGAAGTCTCTTGCATTTTTAAAACAAAACTCCCTCCCCCAGGTCATGTCATTCCCAACTTACCCTCTTACCTCTTCCCAGCCTTGTTTGTTGAGACTAGTCTACAAGGACAGTGTCCACTTCTTCACTTCCCACTTATACTTGATTTTTTTCATACAGATGCATGGAGTCAATAGTTATGTAAGACACCTTACCAAAAGAGTGCCCTACTTTCCCAGTTACCTCTCCCAAAAAGAAAGTACTTTAAAACCTTTTCATTGGTCGTCTTGGTATGGATCTCCCTGTGTGTAAATAAGTTCACATGGGCTCTTACTTCCTGTTTTTCGTTTCAGGCATTGCAAATGATCTCCTCCTGTAGAGGCTGATTCAGTTCATTCACTCCCAGCTCGCATTCCCTCCCTCCAATACCCATGAAGACATTTTAGGACCACAGAAAGACTCATACAGATGAGGTGGGGAGTAAACCATGGTCACTTATTTCCTGCACAACCTGTTGTCTCCCAAAATGTTAATCCACACAGTAGAGATTCAGTGTGACATGGCTACAGCCATCTTGGTTTTAACTGCCATTTTGCCCCCCAGGTGATCCTGGCATGCATTCAAACTCTAAAGGACAAACTAAGTCATTATGATCGTCAAGTGTGCTGGCCACTGATGCCCAGACTGTTTACTCACTGACACTGAAACATGTTTTCTAGAAAGGCCAGGTCATTTCCAGTTGGCTGTGGCCCACCTTTGTCTGTCTTAGCATATAAACCCTTCCTCCTTCCTTGGGATGCAGATACCTACCTGTCTTGCTGCTGCCTAGGAAATGCTTCTAAGTCCCCAGCAAGTAGTCCTGGATCTGTCTGCCTTTGGTCTTAAGGCACTTTCTACCTTTGATGGTCAATTGTCATACACTAGGAACAGGTTTTTGCAAAATGGTTGCCTTTTTATAAGTTTCCATTTGCTTGGTTTTCTATACTTATTAGCCCTAGCTCCAGCTTCAATACTCTGCCAGTTATCTAAATCTCTTTTCACTATGTTCAGGAATATCTGGTATTCTGCGAAGTTCATCTTTTTGAAGAGGCTGCACCTAGAGCCTCATGCTCTAACCTGATGTGGGCTGGTGCCCTCCTCAAATGGAGTACATTGGCATCCTCTCCCTATTGTATCCAATACTGTTTTCTAGGGTAACATCCTTCCCAACTTCGGCTTGTTCTCTTGCTTTATTGATTTATATGCTTCCGTAGCTTCTGGAGAAAGGCTGTGTGGTATGCAAAGGGGAGGGGTTATGAAAATGTCCTTCTTCTGATTCCTTGGCTAGGTTTAGAATTCTAAGTTGGAAATCATTTTCCCTAACCCTTTGTATATGTTTCTTTCTTCCTGGGAACCCATAGGATCTTTGTGTCCAGCGTTCTGATGATTTCACAATGTACTCACTTGTTTCTGTAGTGTAATGATTATCACACTTGCCTGACAAAATATGCTCATTGGTGGTCTATTTCCACCCATTTTGCTGACAATTAGTGGGCTATTTCAATGCAGAAACTCTTATCAGTTCTGGGCGATTTTTTTTTTTTCCTTTTTAAATTTCCTAGCTTTCCTTTTCTATTTTCTTTTTATTATGCAGGTACTCAACTTCTGAAATTGATTTCCTGCTTGTGTTAATGTTTTTGCTCTACTTGTTCTCAACTTCTCCTGTATTTCTGAGTTTTTCATTTTTTCCATTCTTGTCTCCAGATATATACAATCCAAATGATCCTGTTATCTCACAAATGCATTATCTTCTCTTATCCTCCGAATATATTAATGATATATAGATGTTTTCTTCTCCCTGCACAGACTGTTTCCTCCAAGTTGATTCTTTGGTTTTGATATCCAACTTTCATCTGAGAGGCACTTTTCAGATATTTGCAAATCTTTAGTTTACGGCTTACTAGTTGGGAGAAAAGGACTAAAGTTGACTTGACCCTGAGCACATGGTGGGGTATGATGACTTCAGGCTTGCTCCACTGGGTAATGTGACAGAATTGTCTCCTTCGGGATTTTAATTTCATGACTCATGATCCTCCTGCCTCAGCCTCTGGAGTGCTGGGGCTATAGGATGCAGCATGCCTGGCTTACCCTCACTGAAATCGATGGGCTAACATCACCACTGACCTTCAGAGTGTCAAAGACATTCTCACACCTTTATTTCAGCATTGGATGCTGAAGGCCACTTTTTCTTAAACTCTTTTCTGTCTTGAATTCAGTGGTGATTTCATCATGATGGTTATTTCTCTGGAGTCTGTTGCCACTCTTCTTTATCCACCTCATGTTTCTCAGGCTTGACTGGTGGACCTCTGCTCTTCTCATTCTTTGCACTCTCCTAGGATGAACCCTTATCTTACCCACCACTTACATACTAATCACTCTAAAATCCCTATGTTCAGCCTACAGTTCTTTGCTGGAGTACGGATCTATTATGCAAGTCTTCTTGATGATTCTCCTTGGATTTCTCATGAGCACGCCCAAACTCAACATTTTGAAAATCAAACTTAGCATAGTTTTTACATAAAATGACACATCTCCTGTTTTCCTTTGCTCAATAAAGGGTGCTCTCATCTACCTGAAGAACTAGCCAGAATATAGGGAGTCATATGGGGAGTCTACCATTCAGTCATCATGCCAATCTGAGCATGAAGACCTACTAATACTACCTCCTTAATATCAAAGACATAAGTTCTCAAAACTCATTGTGCATCAAAATTATATATAGGGCTTGCTAAATACCAACATCTGGGACTCAAACCCAGAGTATCTGACCTTGAAAGTCTAGAGTGGGGACTAAAAGATCTTACCTCCAACAAGTTCCCAGGTGATGCCACGCTGCTCTTCTGGGGACCACACTTTCAGAACTACTATCTATGTATCTATTCTCTCATCACCAGTCCCCCTGGTGATGACCATGGCCCAGCCTATCAACCATTGTCTTGCTGACATCACTACCATCACTACCATTAGTCTTTTAGTTTATCTGACCTTTAACCTTTTAATTTATCTGTTTTTGTTTTTTTGTTTTTTTGGTTTTTTTTGAGACAGGATCTCATATGTAGCTCAGGCTGTCCTTGAACTTATGGCAACCCTGCCTCAGCCTCCTGAGTGCTAGGAGTACAGGTGTGAGCTACTATGCTGGGCTCTATCTGACCTTCCTAAAACATTCTCCAAATAATAACTGCAGTGATCTCTCCAAAAACATCTGATGTCAGAAGATCTTAGACTCCACTTGGCTTGGCTCAGAGACTAACATGGTAAATTCCTTGGGTGATGCTGTATGCACCCCTCTGCCTGCCATCAGCATCCTAAAACTGCAGAATGGCAAAAATGTCAAATGCCAGATGTCAAATACTGATGGGCTTGTACTGGTGGTTTCTGTAAGAATTCATAACGTTATTGCAATAGTCAACCCATAATCCCAGGCAAAATGAACTAGATACCAACTCTCCATCTTTCCTCTACTGACTCCCCATCTCCTTCACAGTGGCTGCCCACCTCTGCTTCCCCTTGCAACTGTTGCTGATCTTCAGTTTTATCTGCTGGGAGCAGAAGTCTAGCTAGTATCACTTTGTACTTGTCTTCTGTGCATGGATGCCGTTTCCCTGTAAAATGGTGAGCTCTCTAATGACAAAGACACATCATGTGCTGCACATGTGATCCATAGGGCATAAAAATCATACACTTGCTGTGTCATGTGAACAGTGATAAGCTGTTAAAAAGAGAAAATAAGAAAAGACCAAGTTGGAGAAAGTTTTGAAATGACAGTGCCGAAGCTAGATGTCATGGTGGCATGCCAGTGCTGCAATGCCTGTTTAATCGAAACCTTGTAATAAAAGTTTAAATACATAAAATGTTTTTTTTTATCAAAAGAACTTGCCCCACTTCCCTGCCTGATGCATATGGAGGACAGGCAAGTGGGAACTGGCTATCTGTAGGGAATGGAGAAATGGCAGGTCCAACTCTGGTTTGTGTCTTCTTCCTCAGAAAATGCTCTCAGACTGAACTGCGCCTCTGCAGTGAGCAGGAACCCTGTTCACACTGCTCTCTCCAGCACGTGGAGCCCACGGCAACCCATTCTGCCACGGAGAACACTTGTCTCAGCCTCAGAAGACAAGGAAGAGCAGGGCTTCGTGCCTGGGCAGCACAATGTTTTCCACAGTGCGCTCCATGGAGCGCACCTGCTCTGGGGAGGCAGTCAAGAACGTCAAGGGCCCGATCCGCTGCTCCGCACAGGAGTGGCAGAGGTAGCCACCTTTGTTTTCCTTTCTGTTGCTCTGCAGGGAATAGATGAGAAAAAGAGGTAAGAAAATAATCTAAGGTCAAGGACTTCCCACCAAAACGTGATATCATAGCTGCCAAGCCACAACGCATTATGACTCTGCTCTTTTCACAACTGGGCAAACCTCAGGGGTAATACCTCCCACACTATCATCTAGGGTAGATTCAACTACACTAAATTCCTTTTTTTGGTGGTGGTGGTTGTTTGTTTTCTGTGGGTTTTGTTAGTTTTGTTTTCTGTTTATGTTTTTTTGAGACTGGGTCATGCTGTGTAACCCAGGCTGGCATGGAACTTGCTATATAGACCAGCCTGGTCTCAAACTCATGTAGATCCTCCTGCCTCAGCCTCCCAAGTGCTGGGAATACAGTCATGCAGTACCGCGATCAGACTGTACTAAAATTCCTTTAGAGAAGCAACTGCAATGTTTCCTTTCAAAAGACAGAAGTGCTAGGAGCTAGGAACATAGCTCAGTGGTAGAACATATAGTTAGCATGTGTAAGTCCCTGGGTTTTATTCCAAACCTCAAAAAAGGCAAAAAACAGGAAACAAAACAACAAAAAACAAAACAAAAAAACCACCACCACCACAAAACAGAGATAAAGAACCAAGAATAACTAAACCAGGCTCTCCAGATAAACAGCTCTTCTGTGACGTGACTGGTCATACCCCATCTCCTGGACTGGAAGGCGAGGCCCCAGACAGTGCTACCCATCCTGACTCTTGATTATTCCACTTCTGACACAAGAGCAGACCTCACAGCCATTGTGCTTTACATATGAAAAGCCCTTAAAGTATTATATGAATTTCTCTTTTATCTTCCTCACCCCAGACCCAGATAAGCACATAGTTCACAAGCAATAAAATGCATACAACTAAATTAAACCCCACAGGCAGCAGACATACGTAAGTGATGGGCAGCTTTTTCATGGTGAGGACGGTGTCGACAGGGATGGCGTTGTTGCACTGCCCCACACAGCAGCGAACCACTCCTGTTTTTAAAACATTACTTGTCAGCTCTGCTTGCAGAAAGTACTCCTGAGAAGGAAAGAGACAGAAACAGCTTAATGGCAATACCCATGCTAACTTCTACTTGAAAACTCCAACAGCAACGGAGATGTACACACCTTTTAGACATACCCAGAATAAAGGAAAACACTGTCCTGTTTTCCCTTAGTTTCTTTAACTTTTCCCCCTTCCAAAGTTATTGCCAAAAAAGGACATTCAAGACAATCCAACTGGCTTCTTGGTTAAACTGCTAGGTGGTTCTTTTTTTTTTTTCTTAAGATTTAATGATGCAAAACTACTGTGTACAACGATATTTCAGGAATATTTCTGGACTTTACCTCATACACATTGTGATCAAAATATACGGTGAATGTTTAAATTAAAAAAAAAATTATGGTGAAAGACGCATTGCCACGAATCCCCCACAAAATACTCTCCTTGGCTTCCAACACATTTATCCCTGCATTCTTGCCACCTTCTGAAGCAGTTCTAGAAGTCATCTCTCACGAGTGTCTTTACTTTCTTCCTCCATCGTGACAAGGCTCCATGTCACACATCACTTCTGGTACAGCAGTTTCTGTCAAATAAAAACATGTCTTCCTCCATTTTATTCGCCAGACCTGGAGCCATGAGAGTTCTGGCTCTTCCCCAAAGTCAGAACGACCACGAAAGATAAAGGTTTTGAGTCGGCTCAGGACATGGAGGCAGCCATGAGAGCGCAACTTCACAAA
Organism: Pedetes capensis; assembly: GCA_007922755.1. Classification (NCBI taxonomy): domain Eukaryota; kingdom Metazoa; phylum Chordata; class Mammalia; order Rodentia; family Pedetidae; genus Pedetes; species Pedetes capensis. The sequence goes on along the minus strand of VMDO01006110.1, from coordinate 83,945 downwards.
GTGTCAAGAAGGATGGGATAAGCATGTTGGAAGCCCATGAGAGTACTTTGAGGGGGGCTAATGCACTATTTCTTTTACTGTAATAATGTTTTTAAAATTTAAGTCCTCACCGTCTCTTTGATCACACCTCCTCCTAACCTATCCCCAATTGCATCATTAGAAAATTATTTGTATATTCACTTTATAAGCCAGGTAAGCTGAAACAGAAAACCTTTAAAAAATCTGCACAAACCCCGCACATTTCCATCTTCCTAGGCCACTGGCTGCTGAGTGGGCAAATGACTCTTCAAGCTTCAAGTTTCATCTGTAAAATGCAGCAAATGTGATACCTACTTCATATGGTGGCTGTGAGGACGAATCATAACAGTACATGCAGAGTGTTCATGCCTGGCACATAGCAAGCACCCAAAAAGAATGTTAACGATGTCCTAAACTAGAGCTCTACAGAGTTAGCAACCTTCGCCTGAGGGCGGCAGCTAGGAGTGCCACACCGTCCAGGCATAACACCAGGACTGCAAATATTTGCTGACCAGGAAATTATGACTTTGTATTTTCTGGACTACAACAAACTACTCATCGAATTTTTTCCACAAACTAGGTCCCACATTTGATTTATTTGCTTTTCTATCTTGCGGGACCTGCCTACCTGCTACGGACATGAATATATAAAACATTCAAGCTCCAACCATTGAGTACTGGCAACTAACAGTGTGAAACTGTTTTTAACAAAAAAAATGCCAATTTTGTTAACATCCCTTTGCCTGCAATGTCCATTTTCCTCTTCAGTGGCAGGCAGCATCATGAATTTGGTGTGTGTCCTCTCTGACCCATTCCAAAACTCCTTCACATTTACATACCTGTCTAGGTTGCTGGCACCAGGCTGTATGGACCCTCCAGCCACCAGGAAAAAGCCAAATGATCATCTTTATTTTACAAAGTACCTACCTCAAGCATTTTGTTATACAAAGCAAAATGAATGAATCCAGGGGTTGGAGAAAAAGGAGGCTGCCTGACCTAGTCTTGGTTATGATGTTAGGTGCCACTGAGTTGGGTCCGACTAATAGCGACCCTATCTACAACAGAATGAAACACTCCCTACGAAACACTCCACTGTGCCCCGCCCAGCACTATGTTAATGCTTCTCTGGTATTCATAGGGTTTTCAATGGCTGTTTCAGGATTATTTCAGAAATGGGTCCTTCTCCCATCTTTACAGTGCTGGGGATCAAACCCAGGGCCACAGAGCACACAGAGCAAGCACTCTACCAAGTTAAACCCAGCCCTACTCTTGGTTATAAAGGAGATGAAACTGACGTATCAATCCAGGTAGCAGGAAACAGTGCTGGGTTTTTTGTCTCTAAAACATCATCATCCATGGCACTACCATCCTCAACAAGTTTTCAGAGCTTCTAAATTATTACCCTTCCCATGGCCTGCCTTTCTGACTAGGGGGTGAACTCAGTCAATTCTGAAACAGGATGTCCCCAAATTTATTCATAGAAGACAATAAAGAAAAAGCAGAAGTCCTCTACCTCACACAAGGTCTTTCTGACTTAAAACATCTGTTCATGTCAACAGGCAGTTTCCCCAGGGCTTCCTCAGAGCACCCTTGTGGGCAGACAGATGTTTCCCAGCCCAGTCTCAGTAAGTGGGAAGTATTTCTCTGTCGTGACTGTCCAGCAGCCTCGGGGTCAGCAGAGGCAAAAAGGGTTACTCCACACCAAGAGTTAGTGTCAGAGAGACTGAGGTGGGGCCGGTGCCTTCGCGTGTACTGCCCCCCGAGTGAATGTCTCAAGCTCTTTTATTAGGCTTCTTTTCATAACATTAAACATTCTACGAGTCAGGGGAAAAGTGGGTTTAAGTATATTTTCTTGTGAAACGAGGAAGGGTTAATTTATTATTCATATTAGCATGTTCTCTCCACTGCAGGCAGGCAAAGCTATGTTGTGTCTGCTCACAGGCAGGGTCTGTATGGCATCGTCTATGCCCAAGGTCAGAGAGGTAACAGAAGACAGCTTTCTGGCTTGGAGAGCTTCCAAGGGCTGGAGACTTCCCCAGCAAGCAGCTAGAGCCTTCCCTGGCCACTTTTCCTTAGATTTTCTCCAGCCCTTCCAGCCATGCCTTCTGTTAAATTTCTCTGGACTCCTTATTCTTTTCTTCTCTAAGGAAAACTCACTTCCCCCATAAAATGTATGCAGCAGCCAACTGACAAGCTTCCATGTGGCTTTAGACAGCCTATTTAACTCTTACATAACTAGTGGGACTCTAAAGTGATATAATCTCCATTAACAATTTTGAAACAGCTAGAGAAAGCGTTTCCATTTATGCTTATCCAACAGTTCCATTTCTAAAAATGTATGCACAAGATGGATAAACAAAAACAGACTATATGACTTGTAGATAAGATTGTACACTGTGGCATCACGAAAGCAAATGACTGGAAGCAACCCAGTGTGCATCTGGGAGGAACTGCATAAGTCCGGGTACAGTGACACAGAATACTGTTCCACTCCATAAAGAATGAGGAAGTTCATGAACTGATTAAGAGCAATTTTCACGAAACCTTCTAAAGGAAAAAGTGAAATACACAATATACATAGAATGCTAACTTTTGTGAAAAATAAGATTAAGAGGAGAGTGATGAGATGGTTTTTGTTACAAAGTTTGGATGTTGAAAACAAATAGACTTACTGTATTCGAAAAAGATAACTGAATCAAAAAGAAGGGAAGCAATCCTTGGAGGGATTGAAAAATAAGCGTTACTCTTTATTTAATTAGTGATAAAACCACAAGGAAAAAAAAGACATTTTAAATGACTTCAGATCATGGTGTTTTGACTGTATCATTATGAAATGTATGCTCAGGAGAAATGGAGCCATTAGGGAATCCTGAATTCAGTATTTTGTTAATTGTAACATTGATATGATTTTGAAATACGTAGTAGAATAGTATAAGTGAGTAATACAGCTCAAATTTATGATCTAGTTTCCAACAAGGTTGAAAAGAACTAAATTGTGTATACTCCTGTCTACAAGAGGCAGGAAGAGGTAGAAACAAGAAAAGAGAGTGGACAGAAAGTTGTCTGTGGGAGGCAAAGAGGGAGAACAGCAGCAAAGAGTAAGTATGAATGAGCTCGCCTTTCTGCGTCTCAGCCGGTGACTTAGACCAGGTACCTAGAGCCTTTTTCTCCCTGGGTAGGGCTAATTCTTTTGGAAAAATCTACTGGTGGCAGCGGCAGCCATTTCAAAAGGGACAGGAAGTGGAAGGGAGGAAGTTTAGATGTAGAAAACATACTTGCCAATTTTCCCCCAAGAGTGTTGGGAACTAAAGCAAAGGAGAAATTAAGAAATACGTGGAAACAGCTGGTATTTCAAATGGACCTTTTAAAACTTAATTAGGAAAGAACTGGGAAACAACCACACTTTCATTTCACTGTTTCGAACACTTCCTACACTAATGATTGGCCTCTGCACATTCAAGAAGCCCTTCCCCTCCTTCCCACCCAGTGTCCTGATCAGAAGGCCACCAGCTTGATCCCCACAACCAAGTACTGCTCAAACCTTGGCAAGTTAACCCATGCTACCCATTCCTCTTACCCCAGCCAGAGTCAGAATGTTTTCCAGTGATTTGGTCATTATGAGACGCTTCTTGGCACGGGTTACTGCAACATACAATAAATTCCATTCATCCTCAGAAAATGATTCTAAAGAAAGGGGGAAAACAATCAACTCAAAAGCCTGTTTACAAAAACTGATGTTCTCATCTAAATGTTTACGACCTCACTCACCTTCTCGAAAAATCTCTCAAGATTTGCTGGCTATATATACAAAATTTTCCTACAAACCTCAACTACAAAAATAAAAGCCTCACACACTAGTGACACAAAATGCTGGTAATTTTTTTTGTCTGTTTTGCTTTTAGTCCTACTGCCATCAATCCTGGGAATGTATTAACTGATTAACCAACATCTGCATTGTACCCCATGGATACTGATATTTATTACCCCGGTTCTCCTCACAATGCCAATGAGGCAGATGCAGAAGCTTCATTTTCCAGAGGGTAAGTCACACATACACCTGAGGCTATTAGTAAACAAGAGCCAGCACTGGACCCCACGCCTATGCTCTTTCCACTTCCCTATGCCATCTCTCTGGACTGCCTCAGTCCAATCTGGGAATATCTCACATCATCACAGGGAAGAAAAGCACATTTACAAATCTGTACTACTTGCCTTATACCTCTCATCTCTCAGTCTAAATATGAATAAAGCAGCTGATGTATGACTAGATTAGAAGCCATTGAGGTGTACACTTTAAGTGGGCAGAATGTGGTATGTAAACTGCATCTCAGTGGTGGTTAAAAAGCCATACATAAACAAACATAAACCAGTGGGGACCAGGGGAAGGTTATAGCATACTAAATAATCCCCCCAAGAAAAGCAGCTGATACCTCTGTGCAGCTGCCTACTCTCCTCCCTCCACTCCAATTTACGTTCGACACCATGTTTCTCTTCCTTTTATGGCTATATTCACTAGAGATGAGGAATGTCTGTATTTATATTTGCATCATTCCGACGTATGTTATACCTTAAAATTTGAATGCATATTTAACAGCTTTTTTTTTCAATAATTCAAATGATTTTATCTAAGATTTAAAGCTGAAACAATAGCACTGATGCTTAGAGTTTAACAACTACCATTAAGTATGTTGTTGTCAGGTGCCATCAAGTCAGTATCCGACTCACAGTGACCCTACTTACAACAGATGAAACAGTACAGTATTGTTATTGCTTCTTTGCTATTCATTGTTTTTTGATTGTTTGGCTGATTGTTTTTGGGTGTGGGTTGCCGGGTCCTTCTCCCAAGCCTACAGCACCTGGTGTTCCCAGGTGGTCTCCCATCCAGGTACTAACCAAGTCCGACCCCGCTTAGTTTCCGAGATCTGACAGGATCAGATGCCACAGTGGTATAGCTGCAGACAGCCTTGAGTATACTTTTAATAAAAAGTGGACAAATAATAAAGACTGTTAGTTCATCTTTTATGATTTTCTGATTTCTTCAATAAAGAGGAGGAGAAATAATTTAAGAAAAAAACACCTTCGTGAGCAGGTAAACTAGATGTTTCCAAGCTGAAGGGTAAATGTGTAGCATACAGGGCCACTATGAGACTAACTGCCCTGCAGGCAGCCCTGAGAGAAGAACTCCTGTGGATGTTTGATGTTAGGACTAGAAGGAGTTTCTTGCTTGTCTGCAGTTTGTTTGCTTTGTTTGCCTTCTATAAAGAGCATACCGGGAAGGCTCACAATCAAGGCAGTCCAAAGGAAGCATCCACTCAACTCTTCACTGCTAAAATAAGAGCATCCCAAGAACACCCCACCCTCTTACCAACTCTGAAGTGAGGAAGCTGGCCAAGGTTATGCCTGGCACAAGGCACTTTAACGAAGTCGTCTAAAACATGCACAGTGTCAAACTCTAAGCCTTTGGCTTTATGCACAGTGCCCAAAATGTACTCTAGAACAGAAACAAACACTCAGTTAAACAGGGGCCTCGCAGAGTGAGAAACAAGAGAAGAAACAAGTTTCCCGGCTGACATGCAGTTTCATGGGAAGAGGGGAAAGAAGAAATTGCAGTTAGAAACAAGACGGTTGAGAAGCAAAACAGAAAGTGAGTCAGAGGAGTACTGCAAAAGCATCACAGTTCCAGAGGCTAAAGTGACTTGACCCACTCCCTCCACTTTACACATGGAGGGACAGAGACCCGGAAGAGGGTTGTGTGGCTTTCCCAAAGTCACACATGGCAGGGCTGGGTCTACAAAATCGCATTCTATTGGCTTCAAAGTAAAACAGAAACAAAGAGGTCCTATGGAAAAACAATCACTCAGCTCCCCATCTCTGGATTTAGCTTATGCAGTGCTAGGGATCAACCCCAGGGCCTTATCTCCTTTCTCCTAAGCAGAACAGCCATTCATGGTCACAGATACTTCATGCAGGTTAGAAATATCAGAAGACCCTCCATTCCTCCTCTTGGAGGGCAAGCAAGAACTAACTGCTTTCCTTACCTGCAAAGTCCAAATCTTCTATGTGGCATCTTTCTATCCTTTCCACCAGTTCTGGAATCCTGATGTTGTATTTTTCAACCACTGCAATCTTTGCTTCAAGCTCTTTGTCCTCAGCAGCAGTCACATACCTCTTGAAGCCACTAAAGCCTTCTCTGTGCACCCATCTTCGGATGAATTTGTCTTTAATGACAAGGTTCCCTAAGGAAAAGACCATGCAGGTGAAGGTGAGGCAGGGGACCCTAACACAGAGGCAGCAGCTGCACACTCCTAACCAACAGCCTACAGCAGGTGGGCTTGCAGCTGGGAGACCCAGGTTCCAGCCCTGACTGCATCACTAACTTGCTGTGTGTCCTGGGCAAGTCAGGGCGATGGCCTCTCCGTCTCCAGTGAGGCTCAAGAGCCTCACCTACTTCACAGGAGTATGAAACAGTGCAATCAAAAGAAAAACCAAAGTGCTGTGGAAACACTAGAAGTTACCATCTGGGGCCCACACAGAAGTGGGGATGTATAAAGCTGCCCAGCAGACAGGAAGATACAGGGCAAGACAGCCTCGGGAACCAACATTAGAAAGTAATGGGGTTCCTGAAAAAGATCTAGAAAAATCTGTCAGCACTTCCGAAAACAAGAGGCCTCAGGCACCCCACTCTTCAAGGGAAAAGAACCATGCGAGTTCCCTCTCTAGGAGGACAAGAGCCCTGACAGGTGGCCCGCGCCTTCCCCGTCCCTATCACTCCAGTGCTACCTTCTGTGGCACCAAGGCCAGGCGGGTACTCACGTCTCCTCCGTTCTTCCTCTGGCTGAAGAAGGATCCAAATATCAATGATTCTGTCCAATCCAAATGACTTAATCCCCTGAAAAAGTGTTTTGGTGGGGGTTTTTGTTTTTGTTTTGTTTTGGTTTTTACAAAACAAAGCAAATGCAGGGATGGGGTTCTGAAATGATATGGTTGCTTGGAAACAGATCTCAAACTGCACCTGACACATACATGGCTAAGTGGGGAACTTCCATCAGGCACAAAGCAGTGAGTTGTAATGTGGCCTGGAAACTCAGAATTAGCAGGTTCTAAATTTTGGCTGCTACCTCAAACTCTTCCTATGTTTTTTAAAAAGGCAAGACCTGGCTGCACATTGGTTTCTTGCTAATAAAAGCCAAAGTCAGTCACCTTCCAGGAATATACAATGGTTGCAAAGAAGAATACAAATGATAGCAGAATACAAACTCTTGGGTAGGAATAATTACCACTGTTTCTTGTGAGAAAGAACTAAAACATGTCTATAGGTCCAGATTATTCTGTGATTTCAAAGGTCAGCTCTTACAGGAAAGCGCCTGATTGTGCGATAGGTTGGCCCGTTCTACCTAAGAAACACCTGCTGAGTACTACGTTGGCTCAAGTGCTCATATGGCACCAAGCCCAGCCCAGAAAGCAGACAGGACAAAGGTACCACACTCCAAGGACTTTTTGTCTTTTGGGGAGGGATGCATAAAATACTGATGTAAAACAGAGACCGAAGTATGACATTATACATTATCATTTGCAACCAGATGTGCAAGTAAGTGTAATGACACAGGCTACAGGCAGAAGTGGATGTAAGCAAGGGAAAGAGAGCAATTTACTTCACAACATGCCCAGTATGGATGATATTCAAAAAATACTATTCTCTTACAACAATGAAAATGATTAAATTATGCTATAATTACTAGATAAAATATTACAAAGTCATCACAATAGCAATGAAAGAAAATATGTTTATGAACTAAACAAAACAATAGCATACATTTTTATGTACATAATTGCAGTTATGCAAAAATACGTATCTATGAGGATAAAAACAAAAATGAGCAAAAATGAGAATTACTATATGAAATATGGGAATATGTGATTTTCCCCTTTGAGTTCCAAAATTTCTATAGCATGATTCTAGAATCTTTATTTTAAAAAGAGAAAAAACACCCTTTGATCATGATTCACTGACGGTATTTACTGAATGCCTAGCACATCGTAGGCCTTTGAATATCTTTTTTTCCATAAATGAATATGACATAAGTTCAGAGTTAAAAATGCCACAAACATGACCTTTAGTCCTAACTTCCCCGTGAAACAGCTACAGGAAAAGCATTGTTTTATCTCAGAGATGGAGAGAATGAGGCACATAAACTGTGACTTGCCCCAAGCCATACAAGTTAGTGACAGAGCCAGAGCTAGAACCTAGGTGTTTAACCCCACGTGTTTTAGACTCACTGGTGCTGCCCAGCATGTTGTCAGCTCAGCTATCCTTAGGCTAACAGACAACCCAGTCAGAGGCCTCACTTGCACTGTCATATGTAAGAAAAGCCTTCACTCTTCAAAGAGGGGGAGAGAAGATCCTCAGTCCTCACTGGGTCTGACATTGTAGGACTGTCTCACTGGCATTTTCACTAGCATAAGTAGAGGGACCAGGAGTACCAGTCACTGCACAGCCTGGTGAAGAGTCAAAACTCCAAAGGCCTTCTTGCAAAATGATGCTAATGAAGCGGAACATTTTCATCAAGTATGTCTGGCTGTGACATTTCTATGCTGAAGCAGTCAACAGAAATTTACTCTTACCCCAATCAAATGTATCCTTGAAGGTACTTCTCCCTCAGTCACCCGTACAGCCTCATCAAACACATTGGCATTGGTCCGGGACAAGAGAGCCACTTGCCCCTTTACATCACCTCTAATGCCACCTTTGGGGACAGAGCACAAATTCAATGGCAGATCAAAATGAACAGGACAATTAATTTTTGAAACGAGTAAAGAAGAGCAACGTGAAGCCTTACTCTGATGGTTTCCTCCAACCAATGTCTTTTTCCTTACTCTCTTGCAGACATCCAAGATGGTAGCTCCCACATAAGCTATTTCCACACCAAATCTAAAACTCTGTCAGAAAACAACAAAACAAAAAGAGTTAGCAACCTGCTGTCATCCATGTGAGCTCACTTCTATCATGGCCAAGTTCTGACTCACTCTACCTATGAATGGGATTTGAAATTCCCCTACAGTAAAATCGCTGGAATTTAGCTCAGTTGGTAGAGCACTGCGCTGCAGTCTCTGAGGTCCAGAGTTCAATTCCCAGCGCCGCAAAAATGGGAGAAGGGCCTGGCAATCCACTCCCAAGGCAATCCCGAAACAGTCAGCCATTGAAAACCCTGTGAGGGTCGCTATGAGTCAGATACCGACTCGACAGCACACAACAATAACAACAACAACAGTAAAATCACTTGTGCCAAAACAGGAGCCAGGCACTCAAAGAATTACTGACTGTATTTCTAAGTGTCTTCAAATTCTGGAGTGATCTCTTTTTCCCCACCTCACACCCAAGTCCAAATCTTGCAATTTTTCCACCATCCTACCTAAACTATCTTTCATCACTGCCGCCAGCTTTGCTACACACTCAAACTTCAGGCCTTGTGTATCTGGCCTCTTTATCTTTGATCTCTTCCCACTGTCAAATGAGTCTCTCCCTCTTTCTCTTTCTCTCTCTCTCTCTCTCTCTCTCTCTCTCTCTCTCTCTGCCGGATTAATCTTTCCCAAACATTTTAGGCCATTCCTTTGCTACAAAAAGAGAAGAGCAATATATGTGGAAAAAAGAAATGCATACACTCTCAGAATCCTCTACCATCTACCCACTCATATCCAGATTCAAACAAACTAAACAAAATTAGAAAAAAGTGTACAAGAGCCAAACCATGACCTTGTGGATATCCCACTTGAGATCAGAGACCACTTCACAAAAAGACCTGATGCAAAAGACACTAATAATAGAAGACCGGACAATTTGTGACATGACTTCAAAGACATCATTCATTAGGAAGGCAATTGTTGTTGTTGTTGTTAGGTGCCATCGAGTCGAGTCCGACTCATAGCGACCCTATGTACAGTAGATTGAAACACTTGCCGATTCTGTGCCAGGCAAACCATCTTATTTATGTTTAAGCAATAAGTTATTTAAAAGACAGGAAAAAAGACCAAATTACACATCAAAAGAGACTCTGAAACTTGCCTTTGAACATTGAGCAGCTAAAGTAAAAGGAGCCTGCAGCCATAGCCCTGTGGCATCCGATCCCGTCAGATCTCAGAAGCTAAGCAGGGTCGGGCTTGGTTAGTACCTGAATGGGAGACCACCTGGGAACACCAGAAGCTGTAGGCTTGGGAGAAGGACCTGGCAACCCCTTCCCAAAAATCAATCTGCCATTGAAAACCCTTTGCACAGCAGAGAAGCACTGACAATAGTGTTTTCCCTGTTATACAGAGGGTCGCTACAAGTCGGATACTGACTCGACAGCACCTAACAACAACAACAACAACAAAGTAAAAGGAAGACATGTTGAACTTAAAGAACTTAACAGAAGATTTCAAAGGGCAGCTCGAGAAGACAAAATCAAATATTATAATGACATGTGCAAAGGGCTGGAGATAGAAAACCAGAAGGGAATAACATGCTCTGTTTCTCTCAAAGGATTAAAGAATTCTTAAAGAATTAAGTAAAAAAAAATCAAACCTCAAGTGGCAATATTGAAGGATTCTACAGCAAAAATATTAAACATAGGAAATAATCAAAAGAAGGTGGAAGGAGTACACAGAGTCATTATACCAGAAAGAACTGGTGGATGACCAACCACTTAAAGGGGTTGTGTATGATCAGGAACCAATGGTACTGAAGGAAGAAGCAGAAGTTACTATGAAGGAATTGGTAAAACACAAAGCTCCATAAATTGATGGAATACCAATAGAGATGTGTGAACAAACAGATGCAGCACTGGAGATGCTACCTTGTTTATGCAAAGAGATTTGGAAAACAGCAACCTGGCCAACTGACTGGAAGAGATCCATATTTGTGCCTATTTCCAAGAAAGGGGATCTAACCAAATGCAGAAATTATCAAACAATATAATTAATATCTCACACAAGTAAAATTTTTGCTAAAGATCATTCAAAAGCGACTGCAATACTATATTAACAGAGAAGCCAGATTCAGAAGAGGGTGTAGAACCAGGAACATTACTGCTGATGTCAGATGGATATTAGTTGAAAGCAGAGAATACCAGAAAGATGCCTGCCTATGTTTTATTGACTATACAAAAGCATTTGACTGTGTGGATCATAAAAAATTATGGGTAACATTTTGAAGACTGGGAATACCAGAGCACTTAATTGTACTCTTAAGGAAATCTGTATGTGGATCAGGAGGCAGTCATTCAAACAGAACAAGGAAACATTGCTGAGGTTTAAAGTCAAGAAAGGTGTGTGTCAGGGCTGTATCCTTTCACTGTATCTCTTCACTCTCTATGATGAGCAAATAATCTGAAAAGCTGGAATTTATGAAGAAGAGTGTGGCATCAAGATTGGAGGAAGACTCATCAACAACTTGTGTTACACAGATGATACAACTTTGCTTGCTGAAACTGAAAAAGATTAGAAACATTTACTGATGAAGATCAAAGAACACAGCATTCAGTATGGATTGTGCCTCAACATCAAGAAAACAAAAATCCTTGCAACTGGGTCAGTACACAACTTCATGATAAATGAAGAAAAGATTGAGACTGCCCAAGATTTTGCTTTACTTGGTTCTATAATCAACACCCACAGAAGGAGTAGTCAAAAAATCAAAAGACAAATTGCATTGGGAAAAGCTGCTGCAAAAGACCTCTTCAAAGTGTTGAAAAGTAAAGATGCCACATGGAAGACAAAAGTGTGCCTAACTCATGCCATGGTATTTTCAGTTGCATCATATGGTTGTGAATGCTGAGTTTTTAGTAAGGGAGACAGAAGAAGAATTGATGCTTTTTAATGATAATGCTGGATACGAATACTGAATAACTGTCAAAGAACCAACAGATCTGTCCTAGAAGAAGTACAACCAGAGTGCTCCTTGGAAGCAAGGATGGCTAGATTGCGTCTTATGTATTTTGGACATGTTTTCAGGAGGGATCAATCCCTGGAGAAGGACATTGTGTTTGGGAGAGCAGTGAGTCAACGAAAAAAAGGAAGACCCTCAACTAGATGGATTGACACAATGTCCGCAACAATGGGCTTAAACATAAAAATGATCGTGTGCCTCACACAGAATCAGGGAGTGTTTTCATTCTGTTGTACACAGGGTCGCTGTGAGTCAGACTGGATTCAACAGTGCCTAGCAGCAACACCTGTTTTTCCCAAATCAAAACTAGAGACACTTAAATTACACAAAAGGGCAGGGGATTCTCCCCTTGCATTTGAGATCCCTTTCACTACCTAACCCAAATCAGTCATAAGTAGAGCCCTTATTACATAAGCCAATCCTGTATTTCCCTGTCTTGGTTCACATTGTTTCTTTCAGCCTTTTCACCTAAGTCATTTCCTATTCTTCAAAACTCAGCCCAAGGCCACTTCAGCTGAAAAGGTACTCCTCTCCAAACTCCTACCATTGTTTGCTTTTTCTCCTGCATTCATGTTGTTGTTGTTGTTAGGTGCCATCGAGTCAGTATCCAACTCATAGCGACCCTCATAGGGTTTTCAATGGCTATTTCCGGATCGCCTTGGGAGTGGATTGCCAGGTCCTTCTCCCATTTTTGTGGTGCTGGAAATCGAACTCGGGACCTCAGAGACTGCAGCGCAGCGCTCTACCAACTGAGCTAAATCCCAGCCCCTGCATTCATAACGTAAAGTAAAAAAATATTACATGCTTGCTTTGGTGAACAGCAATAATATAGTCAAAGGAAAACCAGACTTTCGATAGACAGAATTTGTTGCTATAAAACTATTCATAGTAGCCAGGTGTGGTGGCGCACGCCTGTGATCTCAGCCGCTTGGGAGGCAGAGGCAGGAGGATCACAAGTTCGAGACCAGAGGCAGTCTGCGTAACTTAGCAAGACCTTGTCTCAAAAAGTTAAAAAATGGGCTGGGGGTGCAGCTCAGTGGTCCAGCACTTGCAGAGCATGCAGGTGCCGAGGCCCTGGGTTCAACTCCCAGTACTGGGAGGGGTGGGGAACTATTCATAGTGAACCACAACCCAAATTATAAAATAAATATTCATGAGTCCATGTGGAGATAGATAAATGATGTAACAAATAAATATCCTCAGTTCAATACCCAGCAAAAACAATACCCAGCAATACTGCAAAAAACAGGAGAAGGACATGGCAATCCACTACCAAAACAATCCTGAAACAATCAGCCATTAAAAACCCTACGAGTGTTGCTATGAGTCAGACCCAACTCAACGGCACCTAACCACAACAAATCATGTAACAGGAAAGAAGAGACAAATCTCCTTTTAAACTCCAAACAATTTATGGAGATATCCCAACACTTACTCCTTCAGTGTGGGATGAGTATAGGGACTTCATTCCATAGCATGTAGTACGGAAAGGGGCGGGGATGTCTTTAGAGAAATCAGAACAAACACTACTCTAGGCAGGTTGGAAAATAAAAATATTTTAAAAACTGTTAAAAGGGTATGACTTAGATTCAAGAACATACAGTACATGTAATGTGTAGTCCTGGGTAGGATACTGGAGTAGCAAAAGGCATTCAATAACTAAAGAAATCTGAATAAACTATGAGCTTTAGTTTATAACCACATATCAACACTGGTTCACTATTTATGGTAAGTGCTCCACATTAACACAGGATATTAATACTATGGGAAACTGAGTGCACCATATATGAGAACTCCTTACACTATAGTTTTAATTTTTCTGTAAGTCTGAAACTGTTCTAAAAAAAAATAAGGTCAATTATAAAAAAGACTAACAGGTGATGATGTAGTGTTGTAGTAGAGCACTTGTCCAGCTTGTGCAAGACTTTGAGTTCAATCTCTAGCACTGTAAAAATAAAAATAACAACAACCAAAAAAAAAAAAAAAAAAAGAAAGAAAAAAGAAAAAGAAAAAAAGAAAAAACCTACTCTGAGCTGACACTACCCTCAATCACTGTAGCAGACAGGAACTCAAGGGAGCAGAGTCACAGAGGAGCCCACAGGCAGACCCCCCAATAACATAACAAAGCCTACTAGTTCACATATTTAATACAAATGACACACCTCATATCCTCTAGGTCAGTAGTCCCCAACATTTTTGGCACCAGGGACTGGTTTTATGGAAGACAATTTTTCCACAAACTTGAGTTGGAGCTCAGGCAGTACCGTGAGCCATAGGGAATGGCTATAAATACAGCTCACTCAGCTCACCAGAAGCTCACCTCCTGCTTTGCGCAGCCTGGTTCCTGAAAGTCAAACTGGTCTATGGCCCAGGGGCTAGGGGCCCCTGCTCTAAAGAGGAGCTTATTAAAAGCAGCAACTCTGAAACCTCTGGTTTCAGGACGCTTCACACTTTTACAAATTACTGAGGCCTCCAGAGGGCTTTTATTGATGTGAGCTATTTCAATCTATCTTTACCATATTAGACACTTCTAGTTCATTTAAGGGCTGGAATTTAGCTCAGTTGGTAGAGCGCTGCACTGCAGTCTCTGAGAACCCGAGTTCAATTCCCAGCACTGCAAAAATGGGAGAAGGGCCTGGCAATCCACTCCCAAGGCAATCCCGAAACAGTCAGCCATTGAAAACCCTATGAGAGTCACTATGAGTTAGATACCAACTCGACGGCACCTAACAACAACAGTTCATTTAAATATAATAAGCCCATTACATGATAACATAATTAACATTTTTCCTAAAACACAAGTACATTTCCAAAATAAAAATAAACTTTAGCAAGAAGAGTGGCAATGTTTGACATTTTTTACAAATCTGTTTAATGCCAAGCTGCTCATACTTATATCGGTATTCAGTCTGTTGTGATACATTATCTTGGCTTAAGTTTATGATGAAAATTCAGCCTCACACAAATGTGCAATTGGAAAAGGAGCAATGTTTAACAGCCTTCTTGCATAATTTAATTAAGGACACTGTGAGTTGTCACGCATTCCGTGGCAGATATAAGTCTTTCAAAAATTTAAATTTAGTTGAAAGGAAGGATCTTATCTTTGGCAACAAACACTGCTAGCTGTTTTCCTTGAAGTCACTGTTCATTCCACTCATCTTTGAGAAAATGCCAAATACCCAACTCTAAATAACCAGAGGTGGCCCGCCAGCTGTTCTCTCAAGTAAAAACAGTATTTCAGAAAAAAGCAGCCAGTTCAGCTCACAATGTAACTATTCTTTTTCAGACAACTGTCAGGGTTCAGTGTGCAACGGAAGTGCTTCATGCACACTTCCCATTTCAACACACAAAATATTAAAGAGATGTACTCAAGGGTCAACAGGTAATAAAATAATCATTTTTGCTTTAACATCAAGGACACTTTTTTCCCCTCAGTATTGAGGGGCTGAACTCGCACATACTTTGCAAGTGCTCTACCACTGGGCTGCACCCCCAGCCCATTTTTATTTCTTATCTTGAGACAGGGTTTTGTTAAGTTAGGTCGGCTGCCTCTGGCCTCAAATCTGTGATCCTCCTGCTTCTGCTCCTGCATTGCTGGGACTACAGGCGTGCACCATCACACCTGGCTCAAGGACACTCTTCAGTAAACTGCTTTTTTTTTTTTTTTTCTCCCAACTCTGATGCTCAGTTGGGTGCTCAGGTCTTGTACCAACAGTTTCACCCACCATCAGGGCAAATGTCTATATAGCAAAAGAGGCAAATAACCATTAAGAAAACAACTGACTTTGCAGACCTCCTGAGACGCACACTTTGAGAATTCTTGCTTTGAAGCAAGATATGCTGGATACCGTGAACCTAGCTTAACAGTTTGCACAGTGCTTGGCACATGAAAACCTACGTGGGGAAACACAGTGCCAGCTTATGTGCATCTAAGGACCAAGAAGCAGAGGGAATAAGCTCTTACCTGTGTGAGATAGAAGACATGAGTGTGGGGGACTGTGAACAGAGCATTGACTGCTCCACGGAAGGTATAGATCTGTTGGTGTGGGTCCCCGACAAAGATCTTCCCACATGGCTGAGACAGAACTATATTCATGATAGCTGCAACCAGTAAGAGGAAAGGTAAGATATCTGAAGGACTGCAACCCACACAGCAAAAAGAAACCATAGTTAAGAAAGAAAAAGATGAAAACATTTTCACAAAACTAAAGCAACACATGACAGATAACAAAGCTGTCTTTTCCTGCAAGGGAAGCACTCAATCAAAAGAAACAGTTTTAAATGGATAATGGAAACAGTTCCTGATTATTTTTAGGCCTGGATGAATTAGGTATAAGAAAATATATAGAGAAATATTGGATTAGGTAAATTGTCTTCTCTAATAGTATAATACCCCAAAATTAACCTAGAAATTTGTTGTTGTTGTTAGGTGCTGTCGAGTCAGTATCCGACTCATAGCGACCCTCATAGGGTTTTCAATGGCAGACTGTTTCGGGATTGCCTTGGGAGTGGATTGCCAGGTCCTTCGCCCATTTTTGGGTGCTGGGAATTGAACTCGGGACCTCAGAGACTGTAGCACAGTGCTCCACCCACTGAGCTAAATCCCAGCCCCAACCTAGAAATTTACATTCATAAAATTGTCTATTTTCTATGAGTTACTTGAGAAATATACAACACAAACTTTCACTCTAAAATGACTATATTTTCTCACTCATCATGAGTCTAGGGTTTAAGGCTCCACTATCCAATGAGATACTCAGTCAACATTTTGCAAACAACTTCAGCAAAACATATAAAGGAAGGTAATTCTGCTTTGGGTGAAAGGAATAGGTAACTGTTGAAATCTTAAGTCAACTTAAAAGGATTTCTGAACGACTAAGTATCATTTGTTCCTCTTCTTTATCACAAATAAGAATAATCAACTTATTCCACACATATGTCCTCTTACATAATCGTGATGCGGTTTCTACGTATTTGAGACTACTGATGTCCTGAATAGTTTATCACCTGGGGTACAGTCCTGGGCCTCATCCACAAAGATGGCGTCAAAAGAGGCAAGCAAAGGCTTGCTCAGCTGCCAGAGTTTCAAATAGCCTGGAAGAAGAGAGTGGCAAGAGTCATAACTCACAAGGAAAGTGGCTATATTTAATAGACTCCATGTTTAGAAACTTGCCTACCATCATGAGTCATTTGGTAAGCCTCCTCCTTGCATTCTCCCAGCTTCCGCATGTTGTCCCAGAGTCGACTTGCTTCAAGGACACCATTCTAGAAAGCAAAGGAGACAGTAACCCACACTATAAGACCCTGGAAAAGATAGCACCTTGAAATCACACTTTCCCTTCCACATACAGCAACGGGAACAAAGACGCCATCACAGAACAGAGAGAAAAAGGCACCTCCCAAGGCTCCACAGCAGCCTGTTAACATCATAGAGATTTTCCAAGTGCTGAGGGGAGTGAAAAGCTGGGGCCACACCAGGCATAGCAGAGCAAAGATCAAAGACCAGAACAGCTGCCATGTGTGGTGGTGCATGACTATAATTCCAGTGACTCAGGAGGCTGAGGCAGGAGGATCGCAAGTTTGAGGCCAGAGGCAGCCTGTAGAACTTAGTGAGACCCTGTCTTAAGATAAAAAATAAAAAGGGGCTGGGGGTGCAGCTCAGAGATAGAGCACTTGCAAAGTAGGTGCAAAGTCCTGGGTCAGCTCCCCATTATGACAAAAATATATATATATTTGATAATGACCAATTGATTTTCCTGTTTTTCTAGATTCATGACTGACAGTTCATAAAAAGAATGACAAGTGATAGAAAAGACTTGATAAAAGAAACAGATTTTCCCATTAGTAAAATCTATATAAAACCAATAACCAAAAATTTGAGAAGAGCTTCTCAATCATCAGGTAAGATTACAGACTCTGGGTCCAGAAGACCCCATGACAAGCTCCTACAAATTGCAGCAATTTACTCGCTGTCTGTTCTCACCTGTTAAACGGGAGGACTGAGACAGGAATGGCAGTGCACACCTATAATATCAGCACTCAGGGGGCTGAGATCATGAGTTCAAGGCCAGTCTGGTCTACATAGCAAGACCCTTTCTCAAAAACAAACAAAATATAATAAAAAACAGAGGGACTATTATGAGGATTGAAATGTCTGTGTGTGTTCTTCACAGGAGAAAATACAATTCACAGGTGCTATGAGGGGCCTGTGGGGCTGGGATTTAGCTCAGTTGGTAGAGTGCTGCTCTACCATCTCTGAGGTCCTGAGTTCTATTCCCAGGACCACAAAAATGGGAGAAGGACCTGGCAATCCACTCCTGAGGCAATCCTGACAATCAGCCATTGAAAACCCTAGAAGGGTCACTATGAGTCGGACACCAATTGACAGCACCTAACAACAACAACATGAGGGGCCTGTAGTCTCACCTGCCCATCTTCAACTTCCTATGAGCAGTGCTAAAGAAATGCAAAGACAGAAATAATACCAGGTCCTGAATACTGAGGGCATTTGATACTCACCAGTTTCTCACTCTGTTCAACCATGACTCTCTGTCCTTGGCTGTTCTTACACCAAATAGGCACATGATCGATAGTCAGCTCTTCATCCGCCGAGGCAAAGAAGTTTTCTAAGGTCTTACACACCAGCTTGGCCCTTATGAATCCACCTTTCCCTTCGGCAAGGACAGAATTGACCATGAAGGGTGTTAACTTGAAGAGATTCAACTTCTTCTTCAGCTGGTACCTACAATGCACATCCCAAGTGAATATTATTTGGCTTTACAGGCACTGTTTATGTAGTGCCTCCCCCATTCTCACCAATGACACCACAAGGTAATTCCAGGTGTCACACCCAGGTGAGACATAATGTTCAAAAATGCACAGGAGCCCTACAACATCCACATCCAATCTAAAATGGCTTGCACTAGGCTTTCCGGAACTCATGTATCATAGTGGAGTAGATGAATCAGCTCACGGGAGGTAACACTATTGCTAGGTGTGCTCCAGGTTCCAGGTCGCACCCTGAGAGGTAACTAAAGATCCTGGTAACCTGCATGTCCAGACAACCCCAGGTGTGTGCACCTCAGCTGCATCTGCTCCCACCAACCTTTCCAAAGAGAGCCTAAAACTAATGTGTGACATCCCAAACTTTAAACAAGTCGTCTTGACTTTCTGTCTCAACTCCAGAAAAACGAGAATGCCCCTTTCAGCAAGACATTGGTGTCTATAAATAATCGTTTTTTTATAGGATAAAAGTACAAATCACCAAAGCTGTTTTTATACCTCCTGCCTATAAACAAGAGGTAACAGCATTACATTTTCTTAGTATTGGGGCTAAGTTAGTGTTAGGGGTAAGCTCTGGGGTGATCAGAACGATTGTCACGTGAAAAACACCAAGACAGATCCCAATGATGCCAGCACCAATACCACTCACTTCCGTCCAACATGTCCGTAGGCCATGGAATGAAAGGTTTTGCAGATGACGTTACTGGGGAAGACAAGTTCAGCCTGCTTCGCGATGCTTTTATTGAACGTTACATAGAGAAACCTGCTCTCAGACCACTTCTCGGCATACTTGACTAGGGTAGAGGTCTTCCCGGTGCCTGCAGAAGCCAGGAGAAGAGGATGTGGCCCTCTGCCCAAGCAAAACATGCCCAAGGATCCCCAATCCTACTTTCCTGAAGTAGTCGCAATATGTGAAAGCTGGGGGAGGCAGATTAACATGATCTGCCTCTCCAGAAACAGTCAGTGACAAGCGCACCCAGTGATAAATGATGGGCTCCACTAATTCCACTGACACACCCCACAAACTAATTCCTATGAACGCTCTGTCTAAATAGGGCGGTGGTTTAGCTCAGGGGGTGGAGCACTGCTCTTCACTCTCTGGAGATCCAGGTTCAATCCCCAGTACCACAAAAATGGGAGAAGGACGTAGCAATCCTAAAACAATCAACCATTGAAAACCTCATGAGGGTCGCTATAAGTGGGATCCAATTCATGGCACCTAACAATAACAACAATGGATCTATCTAAACAGGAATTCCAGTGTGGACGTTCCCTGGTGCAGTGAGAGTAAGCACTCCTTGGCCTAAAGCTTTAGAGATTACTGAAGTAGTTCAATGAGAGATAAAGGCAAAGATGCTCTGGCAGGTAGTGGGATGAGGACGTAGTGATAACAAGCAGAAAACAACCACACCGTGGACCTGATACCCTACTCCAGGACCCTGACATGAGCTCCCTTACCTGCAAATGCCATAATTTTTACCACCTGGAGAGGCTCCATCTTATGGTTCAGAATCAGTTGTTGTTCATGTGTAAGTTGGATGGAGGTTTTTTTCCTATAATCATTACAGAAGAGAAATTAGAAAAATACAAATTCTAGGAACTAAAAACCCCACAGGATGGACTATCAAAAATCAAATGGGCAAACTGGATAAACAAAAGTTGACCCAAGAAAGTCTCCCCTTAGGGGGATAAAAATACTCAAAAACTAGAGTAAGATACTGGTTGCCCAACTCCGTAATATATGCAAAATTATTAAATTACAATCTTAAAACAAGTAAAATTTACCTAATGTAAATTATGCCTCCAAAAAGTTGTTAAAGCAAAACACCTCTCCTCTTACATATGAGAGTCGAGAAGGGAAGACAAAACACACACCCGCATATATCTGCATACACACCCTGGCCATACAGATGGCTCCTCTTTGACTTTGGTGGCCTGAGTAGGGGAACTCTCCTGAAGATACAGGCAATAGAAAATGTTGTAGTGAATCCTGATGGGGGAAAAAGTAGATTTAGAGACGTTCAACTTTAGGTCACAATCTCTCTTATCTTTCCTTGGATGTATCTAAACTCCTTACCATTTCTAAAAAGAAAGTCCCTACCTCCCTACCGCCATCTTATAGAAAAATGGAAAGAGAAGCATTTCCTCAGGGAACAGAGTGCTGAGAAAGGTGCGTTATTTCTATGTGTAACATCCAAGGCCAGAATGAGCGCTCTAGGGAACAAGAGCACTACCTGTGACCTTCAGAAACAAATAAGCAAAACAGCAGTAACATCCAGGGGAAAACGAGGGTAACTCTGCTCCTCACAATGACGTTTCTGTTGGAATAACACAACCGTGCTAAGAAATTTATTGCCATTATCTTTCTGAATATCAGCTGCTCTGCTGCCTACACCTTGTGAAGTTATGTAGTTATGAAGGAAAAGTACTACATGGCTAAGATATGGTTACTAAAGTCAAGAAATCAAAGCAGCCTCCAAGTCTCCATGAAGGACCAAAGATGACAACATTAAATCAGTAAAGGCACAGGACATCATCAAAGTCAGTGTACCAGAAGCCACTCTAAAACTTCTCCATGTGCAGACTCAGCCCAACCTCAGCTGATCTCTGGATCACCAATCCCCATAACCCAGTACACTGCTCCATCCCCAGAGTGAGAAGAGCTGATCTCCAGGCATCACTGTTTTTGATGCAATAAATGCCTTTAATAACACAACACTTCAGTCTCTGTTGTACTATCTCCCAGGTAAAGCAGGAAGAAATACATAAATACACAAAAATCAAGCTACCCTATTACTATGGACTACACTGTGTCCCCCTGAAATCCACACACTGAAGCCTTAACCACAAATATGACTGTTTGGAGTAAGGAAGAAATTAAGATTAAATGAGGTGAGAATGTTGGGACCCTCATCCAACAGGATCACTGCCTTTCTAAAAGAAAACACTACCAGGTTCTCTCTCTCTGAGTGCTGGGACACAGAGAGAAAGCGATCGTCTGCGAGCTAGGAAGCCGGCTCCTCACCAGGAACCGAATCTGCCACCACCTTGTTCTGGGATTGCCAGCCTCCAGAACTGTGAGAAAATAAATGCCTGTGGCTTAAGCCACCTTGTGTGGTACTTTGTTATGGCAACCCAGGCACACGAAGACACACCGGTGTTCCTCATCTACGTCTATATGAACACGCACATAACTCATCCATTCGTATTTGCACGTAAGGACATCATTCATCTCTGGTGCATCTGTCTCGTTTGAAGCCTACCATAAAGTTCCTTGCCTCGTCTCAATGCCATGCATGGGGACACAACATAAACCACAGTTAAGAAACTGCAATGTAACTCAGAAACACAGCAAACACTTGGGCGTTGCTGGAGAACAATGTTCCTTCCTCGTACCTCAGACAGGATGACGGGGCCACTGCTCACCTCGTGCTCCGCAGCCACATTCCTCTGGGAGCTCATTAATGCCAGGGATCATTATCCTCTGGAGAACAGTTTTCTCTGGGCTGCTACTCCTCCAGAATTGGTTGTTATCACATAGCCTAGCTCTACCTCTCCAGATCAGGGAGCAAGCCATTCCATAGATGTCAATCATACTTTATTTTAGTTTAGTTTTTTTTTTGAAAGATGGTCTTACTCTTTAGCCCAACCTGGCCAGGAACTTGCCATGCAGTCGAGGTTGGCTTTAAACTCTTGATCCTCCTGCCTCAGCCTCTCAAGTGCTGGGATGACAAGCACTGGCCACCACGCCCAGCCCGATTTTACTCTGACTTCTAATCATGGCTTACAAGAGCTTCCTTTTCCTGGTCCCCATCCATCTTTCATAATCCTACATGAGTCTCCACTTTATCCACTATACTCATGCTACACTGGACATCTTCTGTACATGCCATATTTATTCCCATCATTGGCCCTTAAATTATCTGCACTTTCTTTTAAAACGCTTTTCCCCAAACCTCAAAATGGTGGCTGCTCCTTCACATTCGAAAGTTACTTCCCAAGAGAAGCGTTTTCTGGCACCCCCTAAAGCAGTGCTTCCTGCTTCCCTCCCACCTCCCTGCTCTAGCTCCTCTGTGACACGTACCCTTCGCTAATAAGTCCTTCTTTTACACATGTACCTATTGTCTTCGCTCACTAAAACAAGAACTCTGTCCAACTTTTCACAGGAGACTCGCTTGTGCCTGGACAACTATCTGACGCACAGCAGGTGCTCAGTCCTTGCTGAATACACGTCTCTCTCTGAAAACTGGCCAGTGCATATCTTCCACTCTGGTGAGGGAAACTATCAAGGTGACTCTGAATTAGCAACCCCCACACTAGGACCTTCCTTACACTAAGATGATAATGTGGACAAGACCTTCCCCAACCTCATAGCTCACTCCAAAAATGAGAAATGAAGACTGTATATCCTAACATTTTCCTAGGGAAATGTAACCAGGTGTGAATGAAGCTGGCATGTCTTAGTGAGAGGGCTTCACCCATGAACATAAAAGCTGCCTCAGTGAGATCCTGCAGCCAGATGGCACTTTATATTTGCAAAGCACTCTTGCCTGCATTTCCACATTGAAGCTTCTCAATTCCTTCTTTCCAGAGAGGAAGAAACTGAGGCAGAACAGTGAGTTTTATGGCTTGCCTGATGTTACTGTTGGTGTGAAGAGTGGGACCTAGTACCACGTCTAGGACCTTCTCCCTGCATCAGTGTCTCCTCTCTCCCCTTCCCTGGGCATTACCTATTGCTGATGTTAATCCCCTTCTCCCTCATGGCGTAGAGGAGCACAGCTATGCAGTATAAGGTCTCGGTGATATCTGGCACAGTCACTGTGGAGCTGGGTCTCCTGAGGCAGAAGAGCAGCTGCTGGATGTCATTTACACTGCTGGAGAGGAGCACCATGGCTGCCACCAAGGCCCAGATGTTTACCCCCTGCAAGGCAAGATCCATAGGAGGGGAGGGGAGGGTCAAGGCCCAGCCTGCCATCAGGAAGAATCACGCTAAAAAACTAGTGGGGAGAGCAGGGTCTAGGCTGTCTGCTATAGGCTGTCAGAGTCCAAACTTCTCAAACATATTTGGGAAACAACAGAACCTTTTCTTTTGCCCCAGATTCCTTCTTCTCATCACTTTTGTATTTGAGATCTTCATTTTCTTTAATTAAATAACATTTATAAAGTATCTAACACAGAACTTTGTGTAGAGATGGTATTTCAAAAACAAGTTGCTTTTCATCTGCTCATCCCTCCTCTCCCGGGCAGTCTGAGCTCTCAAGTCCACAAGTTGTCAGTGGAGTCAAAACAAGATAACTAGCTAATGAATGCATACCTGGGAGGAACGGAAGATGGAGAGACAGCCAGGTGAGGTGGCCCTTGCCTAAAATCTGAGCACTCAGGAGGCTAAGGCAGGAGGAACAAGAGTTCAAGGCCAGCATGAGCTAAATAGCAAGAGCCCTGTCTCAAAAAATCCAAACAAAACAAAACAAAAGATGGAAAAGATGGAGATACAAAAGAAGACTGCAGTCTTCAGGGACATCACAACTGACAATTCCCTACCATTATGATGTTAATTTATGTTTTTATTGTTTAGTAATTATTAAATATTAAGTTAAATAAATATTTAAAACATCTTTTACTTTTAATTTAGCCATTAATAATTAAGTTAAATGAACATTAAATAATTTTATATGTATTTTGAGAAGACAGTAATGCTCCACTTAGTAATGTCTGAGTAAATGTTCACTAACACAGAAGTAGTCAAAAGTAGACACGTATCTTTATCATTCTTACATTACTGCACATCTCCTTGTTAAAGAATGTACCCCAAGTCTGGCACCATGGTGCACATCTGAAATCCCAGCTACCTGGGGGGCTGAGGCATGACGATCACAGGTTCAAAGCCAGAGGCAGCCTGCACACTTTAGTGAGAATTCACCTTAAAAAATAAAAATAAAAAAGGGGCTGTGGTGGGCACTTACTAGTATGCACAAAGCCTTGGGTTCAATACCCCAGTACTGGGGGGAAAAAAAAAAACAAAAAGAATGCAATCCAAGGCAAAAAGTTCCCATACCCCCTTTGTTACAACCATCTCGTGAAAGAAAACATTCTCCACCACCATTGGCGATCATTTAAGACAGAGAGAGAAATGCAGATGCTGGTGTTTTCAACCATCTGTTGTTAACAGAGCACAGGCAGAGAGCAGCTCCCAAGATTAGACATGAGAACCCCTGATCTGGAGGAGA
Source organism: Pedetes capensis (assembly GCA_007922755.1). Classification (NCBI taxonomy): domain Eukaryota; kingdom Metazoa; phylum Chordata; class Mammalia; order Rodentia; family Pedetidae; genus Pedetes; species Pedetes capensis. The sequence goes on along the minus strand of VMDO01006110.1, from coordinate 58,997 downwards.
AGCAACCGGAACTGCGAGGCAGGAAACTGTAGGCGGTTCCCAGCTTCTCTTTACCTCACTGCACGTTGGGGCAAGACCCTTAATTTCTGTGTCCCTTTCAGATAATCGAGGCTGGAATGGGAAATTAGACCAAAGGTTTCTTAAAATTCCTTCCACATCCAAAATCTGAAATTACACAGCTCTTATTTATCCAAAGGGACCCATGACAAGACTAATGCTTCAGAGCATTCAGATATTAAATAAGGATATGAAATAAATATAAAGTAATCTTCAGCTGAACTTATCAATACACTTTCTTCCAGTGAAAAAAGAGGCTCCCATCCTCCCCAGTCCCCCACAGCCTGCTCACATACCCCAGCTGCCATGTAGAGGTCAGGTAGGTGTTGCCGCACGCAGGCCTCTGCCTCAGGAAGGAGGGGATGATCCCTCAGACTCCACAGCACCCTCTCAGGGTCTACACTCGGGGAGCACTTAGTGGTGGCTGTGTACCTATAAAACATTCACACAAGAGTCCACAAAAAGGTGGCTGTGCACCTATAAAGCATTCACACAAGAGTCCACAGGAGCAGTGATGTACAAGAAAGGATTTTAAAAACTGTCTATGGGAGGAAAGAAACTCACCGTATGAGGTTCAGCACACACAAGTCTGACTCCTTTTCTATGCCACAGTTCAAGAGGATGCCATCCACTTTGCTGACAGCTTGCTCTTCATTCATCAAGTATCGATGATACAACTTTTTCCAAGGAATGAACTATGTCGTTAAAAAACAAGAAAATAAAATAACATGTAGCCAATGGCTCTTACAAGGTAGATTAGGTCACAAACACATACATAACTTGCCAGCAACTAGAAAAGCAAGTATAGTTCACAATTCAAAAGCTGAGAAGATTAGGGAGAAATATTACACAAAGTTTGGTTGGAAACTAGTAGAACTGGGTCTTGGTCTTGGTTCTAACATTACCTTGGTACAGAATTGAGGAAAAGCTCGAGCTTCAGTTTCCTTATCTGAAACATCAGAATACTAATATCTCAGAATTTCAATGAGGACAAAATAATGAAAGGTGTGGCTGTACTAATACCAGACATAATAGACTTTAAGTCAAAATTGTTACATGAGACAAAGGAGGACAGTATATAATGATAATGTTATATAATGGTATCTTCACTAAGAAGATCTAACAATTATAGATATATAGACACCAAAAAGCAGAGCTCCTAAAGTCTATGAAGCAAACACTAACAAAACTGAATGAAGAAATAGATAGTGAGTCAGTGGATGAAACAACCAGACAGAAGATGAATAGGGAAATACAGGACTTGACCATCACTGTCGTCTAAGTGAACTTAACAGATGCATACAGAAGGATGCTCCACCCAACAAGAGTAAAATATATATTCTGTCAAGTGCACATGGAACATTTTCCAGGAAAGATCACAAACTAGGCCATGAAAAGTCTTAAGAAGTGAAAATGACAAAGTATCTTTTTCAATAAAAATATAATGAAACTAGAAATTAAAGTAGCAGGAAAACTGGGAAATGCATAAATATGCCCAGAATTTAAGCAATGCACTCCTAAAATAAAATGGTCAAAGACACCACAAACAAAATTAGAAAATGCCTAAAGAGCCAGATGCAGTGGTTCACACTGTAATCCGAGCATCTCAGGAGGCAGAGGCAAGAGGATCTCAAATTTGAGCCCAGAGGCAGCCTGCATAACTTAGCAAGACCCTGTCTCAAGATAAAAAAATTTAAAATGGGCTGGGGTGCAGCCCAATGGCAAAGCACTTGCAAAGTACATGTGAGGCCCTGGGTTCAACCCCCAAGTATTGCCAAAAAAAAAAAAGGAAAGAGAAAGAAAATGCCATGAAAACACAACATACCAAAACTTCTGGGAGGCAGAGAAAGGAGTGCTAAGAAGGACTTTCAAAGATAAAAACACTTATTAATAAGGAAGAAAGATCTTGAATGAACAGCTTACCTTCAAACCTGAAGGAAATAGGAAAAAAAGAACAAATTAAGTACAAAGTTAGCTGAAGAAAGCAAATTATAAGATTAGAGCAGGGCACAGCATGGAAGTGCAGGCCTGTAATCCCAGTACTTAGGAGGCTAGGGTAGGAGAATCACAAGTTTGAGGGCTACGAAAAAGGAAAAGAAAAAGTTGAATTTTTCAGAAAAATTAAAAAAATCAATAAGCCCTTAGCTTATTCTTAGCTAGACTAAGAAAACCAAGAGAGAAGACTGAAATAAGTCAATCTGAATTAAGGGAAGCCAAGTTACACGCTGGTAGAAGGAACGTCACTGAACAGAGCACCCTACTCACCAGTGGGTCACTGATTATCTCCTTCCAAAGGTGGCACACCAAGCTCAGATTCCAGTAGAGGTCTTCCACAGGAAGGAAGGCAAAGATGTGCCTCAGGACTTCACTAGGCAGGCTACAAATGTGGCTTGGTGCTTCCTGGCCAGGCAAGGTCCCAAGCAGCCCATAGTAGGAGTCAGGAATGGGGTCAGGACCGATGTCCTCAATGTCTTGGTCAGTTTCTCCAGACTCCACAGAGCGCCGTGACGAACAGTTCTCTCCTTGTCGCCTGGCCTCCCTAGGCCTTGTGCATGATGGGGACAAATGGAGGCGTGGGGTTTTCCTGGCAACCTCATCCCACTGGCTGGGCCCTGTAGCCATGCTACTATCTTCCTCAAAGGACCAGGACCGCTTCCTGGGGGGCAGAGCAGACTCTGACGAGCCCAATCTGGCTTCTCCATCATGGTCCTGAGGCAGGGCACAGCTGCTCTCTGCAGGAAAGATCATGTCACCCTCGGAGTCCTGGCAGCTGTCCTGGCCAACAGAACTGCTTTTGGCCATGTCATTGGGGCACTGCTGCTGGCCAGCTAGGAGGGACTCAGGGTTGTACCTCTGACATCCTTGATCTGTAGAGAACCCAAAGAGAATGGATGAGAAATCATCAGTGACTGCTAACCCGCACTTGACCCAAATAAGACAACCTAATTCTCAATTATTTGTGTTAACAGAGGAAAAGGAAAAGGATATGTTTATGGGTCAGGTGGTTACATAAATAGCTAATTCAAAACACAATTGGATACATTTTCAGAAAGAGAGAAACTGGTCTTCGGGTGGTGTGATGGCCTACTTTCTAGGCTGCAACATATACAAGTACAAAGTAAAAGGCTGCACATTGGACTCCGGAATGGACAGACAGACAGGAAACGACTGCTCACATCCACACATCCACTCATGTGATGCACCTCTCCTGCGCAGCTTGTCACAAGTCTAAGTTTGCTTCAGTAGAAAGAAACATGTTTTGGGTATCCGGTTCAGAAAAATCCCACTCTTCTCATTTCACAAAGTTAAATCCCTTTTATTTTTATGGCCCTTAAAGTGTGAACATTACACACTATTTTAAAGAGGAGGGAATCAAAATAATTTTTGTATCTGAGTGGTACCTAATCTCCTCTATACACTTATTCTATCAGCATTTACTAAGTGCTTCTAATTCTTAGACAACTATAAAGTGATAGTCCCTGACCTCACAGACCTTTCAGGCACAAAGACAAGCCCAAATGGTGACTTTATATAATACCATGGCATTTTCAAACTCCTAAAAATTATTTTTAAATGCCAGTGAAGTTATCAATATGCAATAATATACATGTTTTCTTACTAAATGACCACAGTCAAAATTCTTACTTTGGAAAATAAGAGAATGGACTGAAACAAGGCTTGGCCTTTAAATGAATTTATGAAAGTAAAATTAATATTTTTTCATATTAGGGTAAAAAACAATTACTACTAGGGCAATACGATAGAAATCAAGAGTTTTAAAGTAAGGCCTAGCTAAATCCTGATTTTCCTAATTGTCAAATTCAGTCACACCAATAGTGAATGAAGATCTTACTACATGCTCAGCACCACGTTCACAGGACCCTGAAGAACTTACAACGCAGATAGGAAGCTGACTCACACACACAAAACAAGCTACATATCACACAATGTATATTTAAGTTAAAATTGCCTCATATAAATGGTTATAATAATCCCAAAAATGAAAAACACATATTACAATATTTAAAGAAAACCAGGTGGTTCTTAAATTGGATTCTGAAAGCTGGGTACAGTGGTGCACACCTGTAATGTCAGTGACTCAGGAGGCTGAGGTAGAAGGATCCCAAGTTGGAGGCCAAAAATAACCTGCGCAACTTAGTGAGACCCTGTCTCAAAATAAAAATGAAAAAAGGTCTAGGGTTAGAGTTCAGGAGTCAAGCACTTGCCTAGTATGTGCAAGGTCTTGGGTTCAATCTCCTAGTACTGCAAACACATAAGCGAATAAATAAAACTGGATTCTAAAATTAAATTAATCTTGTAATTAAATTACAAAAGTAGGACTTCAGCTGGGTACAGCGGCTCATACTTATAAGCCAGCAACTTGGGAGGCGGAGGTAGAAGGATCACAGGTTCAAGGTCAGAGGCAGTAAACTTAGCGAGACTCTGTCTCAAGATCAAAAAAAAAAAAAAATTAGCAAGAGAGGTAACAACAAAACAAATGGTCAGAAATGGCCTTGCATGTATTAATAATATCCAAAATGTGTGAGGAAGCCAGGCATGGTGGCACACGCCTATAATCCCAACAGCTAGGGAGGCAGAAGAGGATCACAAGTTCGAGACCAGAGGCAGTCTGCGTAACTTAGCAAGACCCTGTCTCAAAAAGTAAAAAAATGGGCTGGGGGTGCAGCTCAGTGGTCCAGCACTTGCAGAGCATGCAAGAGCAAGGCCCTGGGTTCAACCGCCAGTACTGCATAAAAAAAAAAAGTGTGAGGAGATGAAACTATTAACTACCCTATTTGATCATAACACATCATATACTGTATCAAATTTTCACTGTACCCCCAAAATAAATACAAATATTATATGTCAATTGAAAAAATTAGGCAGGCACCATGGTGCACTCCTGCAATCCCGTCTACTTGAGAGGCTAAGGCAGGAGGCCTCCAAGTTCAAGGTCAGAGGCAGCCTGCACAATTTAGCAAGTCCTTATCTCAAAATAAAAAAAGGGGTAGAGGTGTGGCTCAGTGGTAGAATGCTTACCTGGCAGGCACATGAAGCTGTGGGTTCAACCCTCTCATACTCCAAAAAACAAGTAGAAAAAAACAAAAAAGAAAAGGAAAAATTTAAATTAAATTTTTTATTTAAAAAAATACATGGTAAATATCAGGTTATGGGTGATGGCAAGTATGAGCTTGAGTCCATTATAGTAATAGGTAAACATCTTACTGTAGGTTTTCTTGTTTTTGTTTTTTTGAGACAGGGTCTTGTTCAGTAGACCAGGCTGCCCTGGAACTCAAGAATCTGACTGGCCTTGAACCTGCCTCGATTCTCCTGCCTCAGCCTCTTGAGTGCTGGGACTACAGATATGTGCCATTATACGTGGCTTACTGCATGTTCTTGAGAATGGCTGTGACAAGAAAGAAAGTGATCATGTTCAAGAATATTAGCTCAATACTATATATTCCACCTGATTTGGAAAAAATAAAATCTACTGCAGTGGTCCAGATATTAGGTGACAAAGGGCACAGCCTGCTACGAATGCACTGAATGAGGGAAGACTGGAGGAGACAGAATGAGACAATGGACCTAGTGACACAATAGACAAAAGACTAATAATGACTCAGGTGATCGCAACGTTCCTGGATTGGAATAATGGTAATACTGGGCCATGTCTTTTTTCACTTTATAATGACATGTGCTAACAGTTTTCCTGGGACTTTTACCAACCATTATAATAGGGAGAAAGTTTCTTAAAAAATTCACAAACAATGAAAAGAAGTGTCACACTACTGAAAACTATAAAGTCAAAGCAGTGATATTTACAAATGCTTTTAAACTGGGAGCTCTTCAAAGGCCACACACTTCAGATTTTGAAACACAGACAATTTTTTGAAGACCTACCCCTACTCCCTCTTTTTGTTCTGGGTCTAGGATAGAGACCATGGTTCGGATCTCTGTTTGTCCATCTTTGACTGAAGGGCTGAGTCACAGCCAAATGACTCCGAGCCAAGTGTTGGCAGTCGATAGCTGTAAGATGTTTCCGCTTAAATCGTCTCACTGTTTTGTACCAGCAGGCAGAAGAAATGGATACTCATTAGTTATTATCAATTGTACAGGCTAGCCAGCAAATTACACTCAATTTTATAGGAATATTATGACTGATGACTGATTTCATGGATCACCCCAGCCAGACTTTTCCCTCTTCCCTATGCCCATCAAAATCAGACATCCTCTCTACCTTAATGTGTTTTAAAATCTATTTGTGGTTGTTGATTAATTTCTCTACATTAAACACCAAGTCTTGTTTATACCTACAGAGGCAAAAAAAAAAAAAAAAAAACGAAAAGAAAAAGAAAAGAAAATTTTCTATATAAGAAACAATTTTGAATTTTTCTATATTAGGAAAAATCCCAAAACTTAAAGTCCGATTGCTCCCTTTCAAAAAAGTAAGACCTGAAATTTTATCTCTTTTGCTCAAAACTCTTTGTATTACAAATAAAACCCAATTACTATTTTTCCTCTTATCAGATTGCAAAAGAGAGAAGGATAAGGTAAAGCTGTGAGGAGCCTCCAGAGCACAGCCACTTCTGAGCTCCGGAACAGGTACTCCAGAAAAACTCCAGGAGCAGCTAGCTGCCGGTTTCCAACCTGCAAACCCACTGACCCCAGAGATCCAAGACATGGATCTCTGCCGATCTCTCCTCAATATTCCCAACTGATTCAGAGCTGGCAAGTGCAATATCTGTAATTAGAACCAGAGATATCAAAGAGCAGTTACTAACAGAGTATATGTCACATAAATCAAAAGTGAATATCTACTGCCAAATTAGCCTGGAGATAAAAAAGCTTTTATGGATAAAATCACCAAGAAGCAACATCACTCAAATTTATTCGATTAGAGCCAGGCACAGGTCTGCTTAGCTGGGTAGTATAAATCAGCTAATACAAGCCTTCTAAAAGTCAACAAAGATGTTCACCCAAATCTATGACACAGAATCTGGCTTTTGGAAATACTGTAGTTAGACAAAAGAGAGACTGACTGATTTCTATAGATCTGTATACTCATGTATGCAGGATCAACTTTGGAACTTTTTCTGTGAAGTATCTAAGAATGGCCTTGTCCTAGCCTTCATCAACCAAGTAACTGTAACCCTGATGCCCTAATGAAACAAACAACAAAACCTCTCAGGCATTGATAATAACCACCAACCAGATAGCTATGTCTTAATCATACACCGAAGAATCAAAAGCACAGTAGGTGTACTGCAAGGTAAGGAACTAGTATGCCTTTTTAATTGCTATACCCTGCACAAAGCACAGTGCCAGACAGTGCTATGGAACGAATGTTTGTGTCCTCCCAAACTCCTTCCTGTGTTGAAATCCTAACTCCCAAGATGACAGTATTAAGAATGGGGGCCTTTGGGAGATGATACAGTAGTGACAGTAGAGCCCCCATGGATGGGATTAGTGCCCTCATAAGAGAAACTCCAGAGAACTCCCTTGCCCCATCAGCCATGTGAGGATGCTATGAAAAAAAATCATCCATAAAACAGGAAGTGAGCGCTCATCAGAAATCAAACTTGTAAGTGATTTGATCTTGGACTTCCTAGCTTCCAGAACGGAAAGAAATAAATTTCTACTATTTATAAACCATCCAGTTTATGGCATTTTGTTATAGCAGCCTACATGTTCAATAGACATCGAGGGAGTGAAGGATAAAGAGTGCAAAGTAAAAGCGGTCAGGGTGAGTGGTACAGGAACCTAAGCCTAGATGGTAGAACTTTTATGTGGAACTTTCTAAAGGGAGCTGTCCTTAGAGATACCACACAAGACAGATAAGAAAACATCAAAAATGTTCAGTCTCAACAGGAACCGTTTTGAGAAAAGTAGGTAATATGAACAGGAGTATTTTACTTCATAAAATACATCTGAATCTAACATGGTTATTAAGAAGATTAAATGTTTGTAGAAATTTAACAGTCACAGTAATTAAAGAGCTAATATTGTTGTTGTTGTTAGGTGCCATCGAGTCGGCATCCGACTCATAGTGACTGTCACAGGGTTTTCAATGGCTGACTGTTTCGGGATTGCCTTGGGAGTGGATTGCCAGGCCCTTCTCCCATTTTTGCGGTGCTGGGAATTGAACTCGGGACCTCAGAGACTGCAGCACAGCGCTCTACCCGCTGAGCCAAATCCCAGCCCAAAGAGCTAATAGGAATGCTGGAATACCATGTTCCTATTTCAGTGTGTTCTGGTACATTCCATGAAGTCATTATGGAAGGAGTTAAGGTCAACAACGAGGGGAGAGGCACACCAAGACTGGAAGATTTGGCTTCTGTATACCAACATAAGTTGCCTATATTATACATTGGGAATGGTGTCACCTGAGTTGTGACTGGCTGGGAAGGGAGAACTGGCATTTTCACTGGATTTACATGCCAGAAATAACTTTTCTGATTTCAGCTAGTGGTCACAAAAACTAAGCTGTATCTCAGATCTCTGAAAGATAAGTGTGGTGATACATTCAAGTGGGAGCCAGGATCCCCAAATCCACTTCCCCTGGAACCGAAGAAATTATTAACATCTCCTTGATGCCCTTTAGAGGCTGTGTGGTGCCTCCCCTTGGCAGATCTATGTATTACTAAAGCCCATGAAAATGAGGAGTATAACCACCTGCCACGTGAAATCCACAGAATGAGATAATACGTCTGGAAGTACTTGTGACACCCACACTATGGGTGACATCTACCTCCACATGTATGTTAAAACCTAGCAACAGAAATGTAAGAATTACGTGACTACCACATTAATCTGAGTATCTCCTTAAAGGTACACGTTTTATTTTAAAAGCATCAGTTAGTGTTCTTGCTAAATTATTTCACTACACTGCAATTCTAATCACTATCCTATTTTTATTAGCATGCTTTTTAAAAAGCAGTTCAGATATAACTTTATCCAAATAAAGATGCTTGAACGCCAGCTCTTCCATAAAATCTTCCCTGAGTCACCCAAGCGTAATGATATTCCTCCCTCCAGGCATAGCAAGTGCACTTTACACCTCTCTTAAAGGGCACTTATTGTTAGAAGCTGCTTGTGACTCTGTTAGAAGTGAGTTAACAGAGTGCTACATGAAGAACATGCACAGAGAAAGTGAAGCTGTGTCTAAGCCACAGTTCTTGTGGATGGAGAAAGATCAGAATTGTTTATGAGGCCTTCTAAACTTCACAAAACACCCGGAGACACTTAAATTGATACTCTCCATACCAAAGTGGATATCCAGATCCCTCTTTCAGACACTATTTGGTAGAGTGCTTCTCCGCACTTTCTGAGAACCCAAGTTCGATCTCCAGTGCCGCAAAAATGGGAGAAGGATGTAGCAGTACACTCTCGAAACAATCCCGCAAATAATCAGCCATGAAAACCCTATGAGGGTTGCTATGAGCGGGACAGGACTCAATGGCACCTAACAACCACCACCACCATGGTCACTAATAGAAACGTACCATATCCCTCAGGTGTGAAGAATTTAAAAAAAACTTTCTTATGAAAACTGTATTATCAAACAGAATTTTGCCTAGGCTGAAGTAAGCCCATTCCTATACCACTTTTTAGGGGATGGCTTTCTTATAGTGATGTCTCTCTGTCACCTACTCTAGCGTTGCCCTTCCTAAAACCCTCCCTTCTCTCTGCCAACCCTCAGCTTTTAGCTCTGGCTCTGTGGACCACTGGCACCTCAGCTTCCTGTTCTCTTTGCTATCTGACCTCAAGGTGATCATGACCTGGAGTTTGACCCTTTATCAATCATCAGATCTCTTCACTTTGCCAGTTGTCTACTCCACCCCTGCCCACCCTGACTCACACATCCCCTAAGCAGGTCCCCTGATGGTGATCAGACTCTAGTCGGCCTCCCCTGAGTTGCATTCATTACTAAACTCTACTACTGCCCACTGAAGGCAGACACTGTTCCACTATCACTGACCTCTCAAAGTCCTTAGCCCACCATTGCAAACACCACCTATTTAAATACTTGCTGAATGAGTTGTATGTGGCTATAATTCCCCAATTACGCTTTCACTTGCCTGACTTCAGTTTTTAATCTTTTTTATCAATAAACAACTTACAAAACAAGTCACAAAAACTGAACCTGAGTACTTCAGGGGTTTGTGGCACACACTATTCTCCTTCCTTAGCACAATCTACACATCTCAGCTCTGGGTACACATGGCATCACCTTAAGACTGAGCGTGAGCCATTGCAGCATGAGTAAAAGTGGTGTGAACCTCCTCCAGGCCTGTGCTCCATTCCGTCCCCACCGGGTTACAGGGCAGGCGATTCCCTGGATGTCCCCAGAGGCTACATGATCCAGATGGAAAGGCCTGTGGCAGCCCAAGTCCTTAGACCGCTGCTTTAAAAAGAGCCCCCCTGCGCCAGAACACCTACACACATGAACTTCCAACAGGCACCACCACCTGGAACCTTCTCAGATTATTATAGGATTGAGAAATAAACTTCTATTGTGAGGTCATTTACATGTTCGGATGTATTTGTTTCTACAGCAAAGTTTATGTGAACCATTCCAGGATCATTTGATCCTGGATACCAAATCCTTCCTATGATACCAAATCACTTCCTTTCTGATACCAAATCACTTCCGTTCTTTCCCTATCTTTACTAATCAGAATTCATACACAAAACTGCTCTAGAACTGGTAGGTTACAGACCTAAAAGGATAAGATAAAGACAGTAAATGCCTAGAATTCCTAGAGGAGCTGACTATGGTTAAATAACTGCTATAAATGAATAAATGAATAATCAGGCTATCTTCCTAGTATAAGGTACCCAGCTGGAGCAGGTGCTCCTTACACCATACCTAACTGTGCTAGTTAGATAATGGCCTGAGTCACCTAACCTCCCCTGGTAAGTTTTCCCTCCTGCCCCCATTCTTTTCTGTGATAAGCAGGCTCTGAAAATGAACAAGTGGACACCTGGCCTCTCACCAGAGGAAACATCCTCCTATGGAGATAACAGAGGTACAGTGCAACACAGCTCCTTATGATGATTCTGGTATTTGACAGATCCATTTGCAACCTGCGAAACCCCAGGGCCCAATTTAACCTGTTAACGCTGTGTCCTATTTATGGGATAGTAACAAATCTGCTGATTATTTTTTCTCTGCATTTACATCAGACTCCCATGCATGTGCATGTTATCACATGGTATCTCAAACTTACCTCCTGGCAGCTGCTTGCCTTTATGCTTAGTCTAACAAAAGCTATAGGGTGGTGAACATTTCTTTGCAGTGGGTTGTTGGTTGTTGTTGTTGTTGTTAGGTGCCATCGAGTCGGTATCCGACTCATAGCAACCCTCATAGGGTTTTCAACAGCTCACCGTTTCAGCATTGCCTTGGGAGTGGATTGCCAGGCTCTTCTCCCATTTCTGCGGTGCTGGGAATTGAACTCGGGACCTCAGAGACTGCAGTGCAGTGCTCTACCAACTGAGCTAAATCCCAACTATCCTATGAACAGGATGCTGGGCGTTAGCGGGTTAGTTAACTCTGTTATCCCTCACTTCCTGTAGTAATACAACCATCCTATACATCTCTGAGATGCTTGCAACCATTTTATACAAGTACTTATCAATGTGTGTCTTATACAATTTATTTTTAATACATCTTCATTGTATTCACTATTTAACATTGTTATTAACAGCAATTATTTGTATAAGGACATATTTAATATGTCTTCCATTCTAGGCTAAAAGGTCTATGGCCTACTGGGAAGGAGGAATGGAGAACTTACTTATTCCCAGCATCCAACAAATACAGCTTCATAAATAATTTGCTGATTAAAAGAACAAATGCACAACTAGGGGAATTCCTTCTGAAGTTGACACTGTCTTCCTGGGAACCCTAAATTATCTTACAGCTCCTGCATGCTTGATAGCTTTTACAGTTCTTTTCTGTATTCTCATTTAATTGTCACAGCAGTCCCATAACGTGCCACAACTGAACTGGGGCTCAGAGAAGACTCGCTTGAAGTCACAACATGGCTCATAAAAGATGGCACCAGCACAAGAACGTAGGTCTTCTGACTCCATAGGTCTGGTGTACTTCCTGCTGTGACATTCTCCTCTCTATGTCCAGAAAGTTTTAAAGGAGCTTCAAAAGCCTCAAGTTATCCAGGCACAGTGGTGGACACCTAAAATCCCAGCACCGGGGAGGCTGAGGCAGAAGGATTGCAAGTTGGAGGCCAGCCAGAGTTGCATAGCGAGACCCCATCCAAAAAAAATGCCCTGATATTTAATTCCTATATTACTTTTTCTTTTTTTTTTTTTGTGGTACTTGGAAGTTGAACCCAGGGCACATACTTTGACAAGTCCTCTGCCACTAGGCTGTACCTCCACCCATTTTTAATTTTTTATTTTAAGACAGGATCTCACTAAGCTGCATAAGCTGCCTCTGGCCTCGAATTCACAATCCTCCTATCTCTGCCTTTCAAGTCGCTGGGACTACAGCCACATGCCACCGTACTCAGCCTTATATTACTTTTTAAAAATCAGTGTGATAAAGGGCTTCAAACCCATAAAAATGCAGTTCAGGTGCAGGTGCAGGTTTGATACGTTAAAATGCAAAAGATTCAGGTTTGGTTTGGGTTCAGGTTTAAGATTTTCATGCAGTATGCAGACAGATGAATACATTTTCAATTTTTAAGAAAAAGTTTATGTATAATAAACTAGCTAATGATACAAGGGGCTGGGATTTAGCTCAGTTGGCAGAGTGCTGGCTGCAGTCTCTGAGGTCCCCAGTTCAATTCCCAGCACCGCAAAAATGGGAGAAGGACATGGCAATCCACTCCCAAGGCAATCCCAAAATGGTCAGCCATCGAAAACCCTATGAGGGTCACTATGAGTCGGATACCGACTCAATGGCACCTAACAACAACAACGATACAAAGCAGCCATACCACTGTGGCGTCTGATCCCATTCAGATGTCAGAAGCTAAGCAGGGTCAGGCCTGGTTAGTACTTGGATGGGAGACCGCCTGGGAATACCAGGTGCTATAGGCTTGGGAGAAGGACCTAGCAATCCACTCCCAAAAATCAATCCACCATTGAAAACCCTGTGAATAGCAGGGTTGCTATGAGTTGGACACCAATTTGACAGGCTCTAAGAACCTGCCAATAGCACCACAGGCTGGTGACCACGCCTTTAACACATGGACATTTGGCAGGACATTCCAGATTCAAACTATAGCACACATCATCAGCATCTTTCTTAGCAAAGACTAGCTTCAGAAGATACTTATAAAAAGGTCAAATGGGGTTCAGAAGACATTTATAAAAAGGTCAAGTGGGGAATGGGGAGGTAGTTCAGTGATAAAGCACTTGCATAAGGTTCCAGCCCCAGACTTTAAAAAAAAAAAAAAGTGCCTAACGAATTTAAAATGAAATTTTCACCATTGAAAACCCTATGAACAGGCCGGGCGTGGTGGCGCACGCCTGTAATCCCAGCGGCTCAGGAGGCGGAGGTGGGAGGATCGCAAGTTCAAGACCAGAGGCAGTCTGCGTAACTTAGCGAGACCCTGTCTCAAAAAGTAAAAAAAATGGGCTGAGGTGCAGCTCAGTGGTCCAGCACTTGCAGAGCATGCAGGCGCAAGTCCCTGGGTTCAACCCCCAGTACAGCAAAAAAAAAAAAAAAAAAAAGAAAACCCTATGAACAGCAGAGAAGCACTGATAATAGTGTTTCGCCTGTTGTATGTAAGGTCACTATGAGTTGGATATGAACTCTACGGCACGTAACAATGATACACAAAATAAACAAACATTAAAAGCTGAACCCAAACCCAGTAGAAAGAAATTTTTAAGTGCTTGAACTGCAATGGGTTCAGGGTTTGGGGTCTGTTTGAAGCCCTCCTATCTACATATAAGATTTAAACCCAACCCAAAGTGAACCTAAACCCTCTAAATTTTAATGTACTGACCCCACACCTGAACCTGAACCCAATTTTTTGTTTTGAAGCCATGGGTATAATATGTCAGAACCAAAGAAATTTAATAACAAATAGTCAAAAGACATTAAGTGTAAGAAAAATTTCACAATTTACTATAGACTCAAAATGGAAAAACTTCAAAATATTTTGTACCTGTTAACTCTAAAAGAAACAAGCAAAGAAAGAGAATATAATGCAGCTCTAGTTCCACTCCCTGGTATTCACTGTGGACCCCAAGCCAGGTCCCTGCCAGCCACCATATTCTGTTTCTCTCTTAAACCCAAAAGGTCCAAGCAGATAGGGCTCTATCTTTCCCAGTCAGCTCTCGGGCTGAAATACCCACCACTCCCTTAGAAACAGCTCTCATTTATTACAGTACACAAGGATGGGGGGAGCTGTTCACTAACTATGTGCCTCATAGGGAAAGGAATGATGAAGGAAAAATCAAGGAAAAGATGACTATTAACTATCCGTAATGTATCTTCACATATTTCAAAGGAATTTTCTACTATCAATTCATTCTACAACCACTTTTATATTGTTTACTATGTCCCAGATTCATTATAAACGCCTCGAGGGCTTTCCTTATGGCATCCTTGTTAAATGCTTTTATAAACATTGAGTATACAATAATGAAAATGCCTGACCATAAGGCAGCCACCAAAACAAACACAAACTGCTAAACATAAAGTAATATAACTGCTTCATAAACACATGCACCAAGTGCTATAGTAAAGAAAAATAAATAGGAAAGTTGGAAGAAACTATATGAAGAGTTCAGCCTTAACAGATGAACAGGATTCACTTGGGCAGAGGAAGCACAGAGGCCTAGCAAAGCATCGCTGTGGCAGAAAAGGTGTGTTGCTTCACAACAGGAATATCACTGATGGGGAATGATGAGAAACAAGCATGAAAAATTAATCTGGAGGCACAGAGTAGGAAGGTCCTCTAACAAACTGCTAAAGAAATCGGCTTTTATTACATAGGCAATGTGGTTTGGGGTTTTTGAGGGGTTTTTTTCTTTTTTATCTTCTTTTTTTCTTTTCTTTTCTTTTCTTTTTGCAGTGCTGGGACTCCAACTCAGAGCCTCACACATAGTAGGCAAGTGCTCTACCAACTGAGCTACATCCCCTGCCTCGGCAATGCAGTTTGTAAGCAGGGCCATTACACAATCAAATTTAGACAGACGTGGAGCCCATCAGGAAAACAAGTCAGAAAGCCACAGTACCAAGCCTAGGCAGGAGTTGGCCAAGGCCAGAGAACAGCAGAAACTGGGCAGAGGACAGGTGAGTATCAGTACATGGGCTTTTGTTTTTGTTTTTTTTCTGACAGGACAAAGATAAAAGAGAACAAGTGGTAAAAGCCAGGCACTATGGTGCACACCAGTAATCCCACCTACGTGGGAGGATGAGGCAGGAGGATCTCAAGTTCCAGGCCTTAGGCAGCCTGCTCAATTTAGGGAGGCCTTGTCTCAAAATAAAGAATTGAAAAGGGGCTAGAAGTACAGCTCAGTGGGGAAGCATTTGCCTAGCACATGGAAGGGCCTGGGTTCAACACCCCAGTACCAAAACAATGGAAAAAAAAAAAGGACGGCAAGGAAAACTGGAAAACTGACATTTCTAGTAGAACATAAAGATGGTGTCAGTAACCGTGTTAAAGAGTAAAGGAAAAATAACATTTTTGTTTTAATCATTTTTTTATTTGTGTGAGGTGGAGGCCTAAAGTTCCAAAATGAAAATAATCTTTCATTTTGGTTTTGGGGGTTTTTGTTTTGTTTTTGTTTTTTTGAGATGGGGCCTCACGAGGTGCCACAGGCTGGCCATGAACTCCCTATGTAGCCCAGGCTGGCCTACAAACTCAAGGCCCTCCTGCCTCAGCCTCTTCAGTGCTGGGATTACAGGCACTGGCCACCATGCTTGGCTCTTTTTCTTTTAAAGTCACCTATGGAATACCAGGTTAAACCCTAGGAGGTACTTTCAAATATGAAACTGGTCCTCAAAAGGGCTATGAATGACCACTGAAGATATGAAATGCTTTGGTGATAAATAAATGTCTAGGAGTTAAGTAATTTCATAGACCGAAGAGCAGACAGAATCCAAATTCAGCTTCTAAATAAAAACCAACCTAGGAGACATAGGGTCGCTATGAGTCGGACTCGACTCGACGGCACCTAACAACAACAACAAGAAGGAGATATAGAGAAATATGATAACCACAAAAAAGCTGACAGGAACATACCTGAAATTAGAATTTGAAGTCAAATACCAGTGGTTTGGTATACTCACAAATCAGGAAACATGTCAAAAGATTCGTACCCCAATGACCACAGCTAAGTGCTACGGTCCATGAGGTGCAGCACAAGAAAAAGGAAAGAGGGCCAGGTAGCAAATCACAATGTCAATGACAACTATAGGTGAAGAAAGACAGTAAAGTCCAAATCACAAATTCCAAAAACCTGCATTACAGAAATGGGCAGCCCAACTGAAACAAAAAGAAAAAAGAAAAAAAAAAAAAAAAAGAGAGAGAGTCAAAAAATAGCCCCATCCATAAGCTTACTGCATAGATACCCAACTCCCTTCTGGAACAGGCTTTTAATCCAAGAAATAACAAGAGCTATGTGACAAATTCACATGCATTATCATCTAGTTACCCAAGGCTGGCTATAGACCAAAATTAGCTCATAAAGCAGACAAGACAGACAGAATTGGATTAGAAATACGAATTAAAGCCGGACATGGTGGTGCATGCCTGTAATCCCAGTGGCTGGGGAGGCGGAGGCAGGAGGATTGCAAGTTCGAGACCAGGGGCAGTCTGTGTAACTCACGTAACTCAGCGAGACCCTGTCTCAAAAAGTAAAAAAAAAAAAAAGGGCAGGGGGTGCAGCTCAGTGGTCCAGCACTTGCAAAGCATGCAGGCAAGAGGCCTTGGGTTCAACCCCCAGTACCACAAAAAAATAAATAAATAAAATAAAATAAAAAATAATAATCAATTCTTGGTTCTCAAGAATTCCATCCTATGAGGAACTGTGTGTCCAAATTTTGTTTAAAAAAATTGGGAAATAGAGACATAAGGCAAGAGAAGGTGGGCTCCCTTGTAATTAAGACAAGGGAAGAGGGTTGAGAAGAAAAATTAATAGTGAAAACTTAGAAGCTACCAGTTTGCACTCACTCCAATAGCAGCAGTTAAGATGTTCGAAAACTGCATTCCAAAGTACTTTTTTTTTTTTTTGAGTGACAAGATAAAATGGAACAATGAACTTTGGGAAACTTGATCCTAGGATCTAGTTCTGTCTCCAGCCACTGTATCACTGGGTAGCTTACTTAACAAGGTGAATGTGCTTATTAGTAAAATGAGCTTTTTTTCCCTAGTCCCATGCCAGTCTTTCTTCATTTTATTTCCAGCTTACTTTAGCAACATCAGGCACTAGCAGACACTCCGTAGTTGCTACTATCCTTCCTCCCAGAAGACTATACTGCTCTACTTGCTTGGTAAAATCTCTCATTTTATTAGGCCTTAACTTCCTCACCTGTAAAACTAAAATAATGATTCATGGGGCTGTTTTCAGATAAGATACTTAATGTCAAGTGGTTTATAAACCAGAGCGCAGTATCAAATGTAATGAGCGGTGGTTTTTAAATCTAACACACAGCAGCAACTGCCATTCTGCCCTTCAAAGAACTGGAAACACTAAGAAAAAAGAACTAGTTCCTCATAAGGTGGAGTAAAGGACCCAGCACCTAACCTAATCTCTTCCATCGCCCCAGACAGCTTGCTCAGATCTCCATTAACCCTCCAAAGGCCTTCCCACATCACCTTAGTCTTCTTATATCCAGGTAAAGGAGAGGGAGGCTACCAATGGAAGAGGGGCAACAGGGTGGCATAAAATGACTTGCCCAAGGTCAAAACATCAGAACAGAAAAGCCTGGCTCTCTGGCGGCCGAGGCCAAGATTCCCGTGCGTGCTCCGCCAGCCTCAGAGAAAAAGACAGCCGCCCCTTCCTGGGCCTCGGGGGGCGGCGTCGGGGCGCAGGCCCGGCCCGAGCTCCCCGGGCGCCCACTCCTCCTCCGCGCCGGTCCAGCTGCGCCCTATGTCTGCCCACAGCCCGCAGGGCAGAGCCTCAACACCCGCCCTCCCCCGGCCCCGCCCGCGGACTCAGGGCCCCACCCCCGGGGCCGGGACCCTCCAGCAAGGCCCCAAAAGGTTAAGTTTCCCAAGCTGGAGAACCCAGCCCGCGCCGCCTACCACGTCTAAGGTCTCACGCACTATGGCGCTCCGAGTCCCAGCCGCCGACACCGCCGGGCCTGCGCCGCCGGTCGCCTAGACCCAGCGTACCCAACAGCAAGCTCCTCCTCCGCGATTCACTGTGTGCAGAGACAGCCGCTGACTTCCTCCGCGAACTCCGCCCGCCGCGGCCCAGGGAAGAGCCCGGAGCTGACAGACGGCCCTCTGAGCTAATCGGAACGCGCAGCCGAAGGAGGAACGCTGACGGACGGACACAGAGACCAATCAAAACCTACATTGCAGGGGGGCGCGGCCACCGCTAGCCGGCCACGCCCCCTCCGCGCTTCCGCTCTCGCGGATTAGGCGAAGGGAACTTTCCCAGAGTTCCTTCGAGCCGGCCCGGCCGGGCGGGGGCAGGGCCTGCAGCGGCTGGAAGGAGGCCGGGGGCGGCTGCCGATTGGGTGAGGAGGGGGCGGAGCGCGGGAACACCGCCCCATTCCCTGGGCGGCAGCAGAAGCGAGGAGGTGTAGACCCTGGACAGCTATGCCGCGCCCCGACACCCGAGTGCCAGGCGGGCTGCCCCGGGGGAGTGGCCGGTTGGCTCCGCCGCGGGAAGCAGCCCACGCTCCTGCCCGGCTGCCTCCGGGGCACCGCTGCCTCTGCACGGTGCAGAGTCGGGGCGCACGGCCCTCTGTCCTGCTGCGAGCTCGCGGCGGAACCTCCCACCTCCACCCGCTGGCGTTTTCGGCTGTGCAGCTGCAGCTCCAGGACCGCAGATGCTCCACGGACCCCGGGCTGCAGCGGCGCTCGGAGGCACGGGCTCCACGCAGGCGACTCCGCGCCCTGGAGCGCCTGACAGGAGCAGCCCCCGAGCGTGCTCGCCACTGTCCGTCCTGTCCACCCGGGGAATTGCCTCCCTGCGCTGGGGTCTGCGGCTGCTCCCACACCCGGGGCAAGGGTCTGAGGTTGCTGGGGGCTGAACCGGGCTGGGGGGGGGGGGAATCCCGGAGGAGGGTCACGTGCAGGAAGCGGAAATGCTCACCGCGTCGCCTCTTCGACCTGGCTGCCGTAGCACGGGTCCCCGCCGCCGCACACTGGGGCTCCGGATCCCTTCCACCGGCGCGTGGCGTGGTCTGCGACGATGGCCCCGCCCGGGGACGCGCGGCGCCTCTGCAGGCTGGTGCAGGAAGGCCGGCTTGACGCCCTGCAGGAGGAACCGCGGGCGGCCGGGGGCTGCCAGGGGCCGGCCGGGGACAGCCTCCTCCACTGTGCCGCCCGCCACGGGCACCAGGACATCCTAGCCTATCTGGTCGAGTCCTGGGACATGGACATCGAGGCCACCAACCGGGACTACAAGCGGCCTCTCCATGAGGCTGCCTCTATGGGCCACCAGGACTGCGTGCGTTACCTGCTGCGCAAAGGGGCGGTGGTCGACTGCCTGAAAAAGGCCGACTGGTAGGTGGCGAGGGAACCGAAAAACACCTCGCCTCCCCACTCCGCGCAGATCATAGATTTCCGTGTACTTAGGTGGTCTGTACTCTTCGACACCATGTTTTTTCTTAGCTCCTAGTCCACACCCTAGGGGTCTGCTCAATGGCGGGGTTATCCTCCCCGCTATCTTCCTGCCATCTTGGGGTGAAGTCTTTGGTCCGGGCAATCACTTTCCCTTGTGAGACGTGCCAGTAAATGCGAAAGACTCCACAGGCTGAGGCAGAATTTCGAGTTGTATGCCAGAGCCAGCCTATGTAAGTTAGTGAGACCTTGTCTCAAAATTAAAAAGAAAAAATTAAAAATTAAAATGACAGGGAGCTGGGGGTGCAGCTCAGTGGTAGATCATCTCCCTAGCATGCACAAGACCCTGGGCTCAATCCCCCATAATGAAAAAAATGCACAGTATAGAGCACCATGTGATTTTATCACATCTAGCCTAGGATAGCTACCACCACCACAGGTGAGGTACGCTGCCATCACACAAATCAATCCCATTTGTTTGTTAGGTTGACATTCTTTGTCCTACCACTGGAGGTTGAGCCCAGGGCTTTGTGGATGCTAGGCAAGTGCTCTTCTACTCTATCACTGAGCCACACTGCCAGACCCTTTTTTGGTTTTATTTTTATTTTTTATTTTGATACAGGGTCTTGCTAAGTTGCTTACGCTGCCCGTGACCTTGAACTTTCGATCCTCCTGCCTCAGACTCCCACGTTGCTAGAATTACAGGCAGGCACCACAGAGCCCAGCTAGACTAACATTCTTAGTATTGACTATGTCAGTTTCCTTAGAGATGATAAACCTCTTAAGGCTCACGATATAATGATTTTCCTGCCTTTAAGAGGTTACAGATGAAATATAAAAAGAAACATAGGGGATGGGGATGTAGCTCGATGGTAGAGCACTTGCCTAGCATGCATGAGAGCCTGGGTTTGATCCCTAGCACCACAGGGAAAAAAAAATTTTTAAACACCAGAGAGTGCTATTATAAAGTACATCTTTCCCATGGTAATGGAAAAGTAGGCCTGCTTATGTTTTGAGGATCGTCTATCATCTTTATTAGCTCTGTCCCAGTTTGCTGTTACTCTGGCTTGTAAGCATTTTGGCCTCCCAGGTACCCCACTCATGCTCGTACACATTCACAATCATTTTCCACCTTGTTATTTCCTTAGGGTCCTCACAGCAGGCCAAGGAGTTGCCAGTCAAAGCTATTTTCCTGCCTCCCAACCCTGAATCCTCTAGGTTTTCCACCGGTGCAAAGGACATGCATTTCCTGAAGACCTGGGCCCTCATTTCTAATGTCTCAGCTGCCTTCCATCTGACCGCTTGTCTTGGTTGGCTGTAGGACTCCTCTGATGATGGCTTGCACAAGGAGGAATCTCGCGGTGATCCAGGATCTTGTGGAGCATGGCGCCAATCCCCTCCTGAAGAACAAAGACGGCTGGAACAGTTTCCACATTGCCAGTCGCGAAGGCGACCCTCTGATCCTCCAATACTTGCTCACTGTCTGCCCAGATGCCTGGAGAACAGAGAGCAAAATCAAAAGAACTCCTCTGCACACTGCAGGTACAGCCTGCAGCTCTGTAGGAATACAGGCACACGTGTGCAGCCTGCTTCACCCAGCACTGCCCCATCATCTTGTTCAAGTCTCCTGCAGGGAGATGGAGGATTGGGAAACTAGAAGGCAGGACATAAGACCATCATAGAGCCTTCTGGCAGACAATTAGTTTCTGAAGCTAATATAATTTCAGCTAGCATCCCCTTCTTGTGTTCAAAAGTTCCAGACCAGAGGCAGTCTGTGTAATTTAGTGAGATCCTGCCTCAAAAAGTAAGAAAATGGGCTGGGGGTGCAGTTCAGTGGTCCAGCACTTGCAAAGCATTCAAATGCAAGGCCTTGGGTTCAATCCCCAGTACGGCAACCAAAAAAAAAAAAAAAAGCAAAAGTATGATTATATAAATCTTAGCACAATCCTTAACACTTAGTGGGCACAGAATAACTAGTTATCATTTTTACATTGTTACTAAGAGCAGGAGGGAAAAAAGCAATAATTCTCTATATCCTTAATAACACCATAGTACTATACATTTGAATAAATATAGTTAATGCTTATAACTAGATACCTGGGCCCAAGTGTCTCTGACTTATCAAGTGATAATGTCAAAAGTAAATATGAGATACAGTTCTCATTGTTTAGAGTAGTTATCCTTAACTCTGAATTATATATTTATAGCTGATTTTAAATTAGGAAATATAAAAACTGCTGTGACATAAGTGGACATTAAGGGGTTCAAACGTCTAAAATAAGAAATTTGGAAAATAAGAAAATAATGTTTAGCCTTCTAGATAGTACAGAGTGGGATCCAGAGCTTTTAGTTTCTCTTAAAATCAATTCCTGTAATACAATATAGTTTAGGTAACATGCATCCATTTATTCTCAAGCCAACACTTGGCACTTAGGGACCAAATAATCCCTTTTAAACCTTTGTGAGTAAACAGAAAATCATTTCTCTGGCTCATAAATTGTTTGGCCAGCTCCCCCTGCACACGCATACCTTGAGACACTCCCCTGGAGAAATGAGACCCTATTACTCAAAATAAGTAGAAGACAGTCAAAATATTTATTATTAAGTAAAGTTACTTTTAGTAGGAGAACTACAGTCCTGGTTATTTTGTCATGGGTTACTATTAAAGTGTTTTTGCATTTCCTGGACAAAAATTGACTGGCCTTGGATACTTGCAGCACAAAAGAGGGGAGATAACTTTAAGATTGAAAGTTTGCGATGAAAGTGCTCATAAGGACAAGATAATCAAGTGTTGGCTCTGTACAAGTAAAATGAAAACATTCTTATCCAATTGAATTTTATTTTTTCTAGGGCAGCAACAGTATACCTAATATAGGTACTCCTTCCTCTAAGTCATAACTAAAAGAATGAGGCAGAGAGGAGACCCAGGAAGAAAGAATTTCATTTATTTATTTATTTATTTATTTATTTGCATTTTCAGGGCTCAGACCTAGAGCCTTGCACATGTTAGGCAAACATCCTACCACTGAGCTACATTCCCAGTCAAGAAGCATTTTAAGCTTCAAACCCATGAAACACTGGATTCAGGTTCAGGTGCAGTTTCAATGTGTTAAAATTTGGAGGGTTCACGTTTGACTGGGGTTTGAATTTAAATCCTGGGTATAGATAGCAGGGCTTCAGGAATAACCCAAGCCCAAACTCTAAACCCATTCCAGTTCAAGAATTTTAAAAAATTGTTTTGAACCTGAACTCTGTGAAATTTGGATTCTAGTTCAGCTTTTTTTGTTTAATCATTATCTATTTTATTGGACCAGGGTTGAGCTCAGTAGATAGGGTGCTTGTTCTGTGCTCTCTAAGGCCCTAGGTTCAATCCCCAGTACCACAAAAACAGGAGAAAGACCTGGTAGCTGGTCTCCCAAAAACCATCAGCCAGTAAAGACCCTATGAGTATCACTATGAGTCAGACCTAACAATCTATTTTATTATACATAAAATTTGAAAAAAAAATTTATTCATCTACATATAGGATTAAAATTTTAAACCCGAACCAAACCTAAACCTTCTACATTTTAACATTGAACTTGCACCTGAACCTAAACCTAATTTCTCGTGGCTTTGAAGCCCTGATTTTAAGTATGCACTAAAAAGCTCTAATTCTCTACTCTCTTTTGTCAGCAATGCATGGATGTTTAGAAGCAGTAGAGGTGCTTCTTAAGAGGTAAGATCAAAACAGTAAGTTGGGGGAAGATATTTGTTAGTTATAATAAGATATTAGTATCAATTTTACATGAAGAGCTCAAACAGAATTACAGACTGACAGGAAGGAAGACTGAACAAGCCCTGTAAGCCTGATGAACATTGCAAGGAATTGCAGGATCCTTTTGGGCATGAACAACGGGAAGACCTAATGTGCCTAGGACTAAGGATCTCAGCACCAGGGAAATTCAAGGTGTCACTTGACGGAGGACTAACAATTAGCCGCAAGTGAGAGTCAGGGGAGAATTTAGGACAGAGGTGACAGCATGCATGGATACTCTGAACAAGGAAAAAGCATAGCATGTTTGAGAAACCAAAAGACATTCAGGATATGCTGAAGCCTATAGTGAAGAAAGCATGTAGATCCCATGAAAGAGTTCAGATTTTAGCTGGGTATGGTAGAGCATGCCTGTAATCCCAGCATGCAGGAGGCTAAGGGAGGAGGATTGCTGTGAGTTTGAGGCCAGCCTGGGCTGTGGAGCAAGACCCTATGTTAAAAAAAAGAAAAACGTAGAAAAGTTTAGATTTTATTGTAAATACATAGATGCTATTAAAAGAGTTTTAAGCCAAGGGACAATAGGAAATTTGCAGCTTTCAAAGATCATAGATCCTCTGATTACAAAATAGAGTGAATTGTGAGAGAGACAGAGGGTGCTGTGAAATAGGAAATACAATGATAGGTGAACTGGGGAAATGACTATAGGGAAGAACAGGAGGATTTGAAGGTGTCCAAGAAGTAGCATCAACAATGCTGGTTGAAATTTGATAAAGGGAAATAGAGAGGCTGGGGGATATAACTCAGTGCAGAGTGCTGTCCTAGCATGTGCAATGCCCTAGATTCCATCCCCAGCGCCTCAAAAAATAAATAAATAAAGGAGATGACGGAGAAAACCTCAAGGTTGAGTTTCAGGTTGTGGTTCCGGTGCCGCTACTGAGATATTGAAAATGGAGGAGGAGCAAGTTTGGAGGGAAGGTGATAATCTCACTTTTGGACACGTTGAGTGCCATACCCCCATGAGATAGCCAAGCAAAGGGTTCACATGGGCAACTAGAGGCACAGATGGGCCGAGATACAGAGGCCAGCAGTGGAAGAGATGACCTGGGGAGACAGCGTGTGCTTAGAGAAGAGAAGGACACTCAACACTGGGTCCTTACAACATTGGGATGTGGAGGGCTTGCCTGCTACAAAATGGAACGTCCTTGGTAGCTTACAATTTCATAAATATTCTTTCCTTTATTTAAGAAATATTTTCCCCGCACCTTCATGTGTTAGGTTCTGGATGATAAACAGTCCTTCCTCTAATGGAGCTAATGGACTAGAATGGAAAACAAGTGTAGATGAAAAATCCTGCAAATAAATATCCTAGAATTACTCACTGCATTAGTACAAAGGAAAAGATAGGGTACTAGGAAAGAGCAATAGTCCTCGTGGAGATAGAGGGGAGTGAGAAAAGGCTTCTGTTGTGGTTCGAATTCCAGTTGAGATTTGAAAGAGGAGTTGGAGTTGGCCAAGGGAAGAGTGGAGCAGAACGTTCCAGGCAGAAAGCCTGCAGGTGTCAGTGCAGGAAAGGGCTCAGGGATGGGGGGACCAGGAAGCACAGGGAGCACAGCACGCCTCAGGTGGTGAGACCTGGAGACATGAGCAGGTGCCACATGCTTCTGGGCTTTGGAAGTCATGCTAAGATTTGAGATTTTGTCCATGCAGTGGGGAGCAGTTGACTGTTTTAAGCAAGAGTGACTTTACCCGTTTAGATTATAGGAAACCAAGGTTGCTGTGAGAATGGCAGGGTGAGCCAAGAGTCCAGATGAGAAGGACATTTGAAGGCTGTTGCCAACTGACTTGGTCTTAAGGTCTGAAAGCAGAGATGGAGGGACAGATATGATGTTTTAGGTAGTTTGCTCACAGAATTGAGAGATCTGAGTAATAGATGAGAGAGAAGGAGAAGGCAGTAGCAGGGATGACTTTAGCACTTCTGGCATGAGAAGCAGGAGAGCTGAAGGTACCATCAAATGGGATGGAAAAAGTTAGAGGCCAAGTGGATCCCAAAGACCCAGAGCTCAGTTCAGATACTGAGTTGGGGTAAAGTGGGGGACAGCTCCGGACTGTCGCAGATCATCTGTAAGGCAGTCTACTTGCAGGTGCTCAAGCATCACCTGTCCTTTGAAACAGTGAGTGTTCTCAGCTCTGTATTTTGGTGTTTGCACTCTAGGTGCCAGTATGAACCAGACTGCAAAGACAACTGTGGTGTCACTCCCTTTATGGATGCGATTCAGTGTGGTCACATTGACATAGCCAGGCTGCTCCTTGAAAAACATGAGGTATAAAAATGACTTTGTTTTATTTCCTTGGTCCTTCCTACAAATTTTAGGTCATAGGATAAAAAAAAAATCTGTTATTCATATCTTGGCCTCAAATCCCAGCTCTACCGGGTTTTTCCAGTGGGACCCCTTGACTTTTAAGCATCAGTGTATCAGTATTTTCACGTGTAAAATAGAGACAAATGTAATTTCTTCAGAAAGTTCCTACATGGATTAAATAATGTACATAGAGCCGTTAGCAAGCATTCAAAATAATATTTTTAGTTAGCATGCTTTAAGAAGCAGACAGAAGCTCCATATCCTCTGCCCAGAGAAATGTACATAGATAACAACATTTTGCCAATTTGTCTGCAGGTGTCTGAACCCAGGTTTCTCTGCTGCTTATCTTCTTTGCTTCTCTCCCCTGTTTACTAGGCTTGCTCTTCAGCTGAGGATAGCCTGGGTGCGCAGGCTCTGCACAGGGCAGCAGTCACTGGGCAGGATGAAGCCATCCGATTCTTGGTGACTGATCTTGGCATTGATGTTGACGTGAGAGCAAAGTCAACCCACTTCACAGCATTTCATTATGCAGCTAAGGTTGGTGGCTTTTCATGTCAGCGTCCTTGCCTCTTATAGGCTTGCTTTCCCCCAGTGCAACTAGCTCTGCAGTTCTGGTGTCTTTGGCTGCATCGCTGTGGAAGAAATTGTCTGGATTCCTGAAACATGCATGATTCTAGAGCCACTTATCCATTTCAACAAAACCTGACTTTATTTGCTTCTAGGCAAAAACTGAGCAGGAAAACGCTTTACTCCATGCAATGCCTGGGCTTTATGCCTGCCTCCCAACTTTTTTGTTTTCAGGAATAATGTTATTTAAAACCATAAAGATCTGTTATATAAAATTACTACTTCTCTATCCTCATATTGGATTTCAGAAGTTAAGATTTCTTTAACAGGGCAAGGGAATTGCATTTACTGGTCTCTCCAAAGTATAAAACATTGAAGATGTACCAATTGTTTTCACCAAAAAAGGAGCTGTGCTAGGAGGCTTGCATATTACATGTGCATTAGAGGCCATGTGCCTTCATTTGTTTTTTTTCGGAAGCAGAAATATGTCATTTTTTTTATATAAATTCCATTCTCCTATCTGATTTGCCCCTGAAAACAGGTGGGTAGATATATAAAGATGGGCCAAGGGTCTAGTCCTTGGCCACAAGGAGAGAAAAGCTAGTGTGTCCTCCATAGAAGGAGTGAGCCTGAAACCTTATTTTGGTCTCACAGCATTCTAACAGGCTAACTGGCTAACTGTAAGAGGATTCTCTTTTATGAGAGGTTGCAGTCTTTTGTAGTTTATCTCTGCTTTTAAGATTTTATAAAGAATATATATGCTTGTGAAATTTTGGAACTGTGGGTTCTGTATAAATCACAAGATTTATACTGCTGATCTTGATGGGTACCCAAGCGTAGTATGTAAATAATTTGACATACAAAGCTGATCATCTATATCATAATTAAATGTTACCAAAATATTTATTTAATGCTAGAATTGAGGATGATACAATGCATCTTCCTTTAGATATAAAAATGGTTTTGTTGTTGTTGTTGGTTTTGATTTTTTGGTTTTTTGGGTTTTTTTGGTTTCTTTTGCTAGGTGTGGTGGTGCACACCTGTAGTCCCAGCACTTGGGAGGCTAAGGCAGGAGGATCAGTGCAAGTTCAAGGCCAGGCTGGTCTACATAGTGAGTTCCAGGCCAGCCTGGGCTACACAATGAGACTCTGCCTCACAAAATAAATAAATAAATAAATAAAGCTAGGCATGGTGGCACATGCCTGTATAATCCCAGTGGTTTGGGAGGTTGAGGCAGGAGGATCACAGGTTTGAGGCCAGAGGCAGCCTGCATAACTTAGTAAGACTCCATCTCAAAATTTAAAAATTAAAAACAGACTGAAGTGCAGCCCAGTTGCCAAGTATGTACTAGGTCCTGAGTTCAACCCCAAAGTACTTAAAAAAAAAAAAAAAAAAGAAAAAAAAGAAAAAGGAAAGAACATTTGTTTTTGCAGTTGAATGTTTTAGGAAAGTACCTAATACGCGCTAGAGTTTGTGTTTAAAGGCTTGCTTTTGTCCTCATCACAGTGATAATGAATTTATTCCAACACTCAGGAAGGACATACAAGCACAATTCAGATGCTCTTATCCTTGGGGGCCGACATCAACTCTAAAGATGAAAAAAACCGATCAGGTATTAAATGTGAACAATACATGCACCTTTTATATCGAAAACATCAGTTTTGGCCTGAGAGTGTAGGTCAGAGGTAGAGCACTTGCCTAATGTGTACAAGGCCTTGGGTTCAGTTTCTAGTACCACATACAAAAGAAATTATTTTAGTACTATTCTAGTAACTCAACAATTTTTCCTTAAAATACCTATTCCTCGGTTTGCAAAGCTATGAAATGATTGCTGTTGCCATGACAATGATGGTAAGGACTGCTCAATTCCTCCCGCCCGGTTCCTGTTCTTATGTTGAACCATAGCAATAGATGTGGCATGAAGGCACTGTCTACCTAATCCATGACTCATTACTAGCTTTGTACAGATTTAGAACTCACAGATGTAGTCTCAGAGCTCTTTTTGTGTATGTGCTGGGGGTCAAAACCAGGACCTTATGCCTTGTACATGATCTACCACTGAGCTACACCCCCAGCACTCCTCAGAGCTGATTCTTTAGACTTGGACTTTAGAATGTTGTAGGGTGCCATCGAGTCACGTCCAACTCATAGTGACCTGCATAAGGTCTTCAGTGGCTGAATGTTTCGAGATTGCTTCGGGAGTGGATTGCCACGTCCTTCTTGTGGGACTTTAGAACAAGCCCTGTAATTAGTATTCTGTGGGCTAAAGCCCTTCTGCCAAGAGTTCATAGGGATCCTCACCATTCAAGACTTGGAGATGATTGATTCTCCCTCCAGGGCCAGAAAGGGCAGCTGCTAGTCTGGGCAGGGACACAGGCTTGATCCTCAAGACCCAGCGGCACAACCAGCAACACTCTGGGACTCTCAGCACAACAGGACCCAGAACTGCTTATTTCAATACCAAGAGCGGGAAGAAGGTTCAGAAGATTTTGTCACATTATTCCTGTTCATGATTATTTTTACTTACAAGGGAATGCAACAAAATGTCAAGAAAGTTTTCATATACTATTAAAACTATGTTTGAGTAAGCTTGAGGAGTCTCCTTCTTCCCATTATATTATTCTGTTGCTGCTGGGTGGACTGGCACTTGCCTATAATCCCAGTGACTTGGGAGATTGAGGCAGGAAGATTGCAAGTTTGAGAACAGAGGCAGCCTGTATAACTTAGTGAGACCCTGTGTCAAAAAAGAAAAGAAAAGAAAAAAAAAATGGACTTGGAGTGCAGCCCAGTTGGAAAGCACTTGCAAAGTGCAAGGTCCTGGGTTCAAGTCCCAAGTACCACACACACACCAAAAAAAACACTCTATTGCTTTTGTTGTTGTTAGGTGCCGTTGAGTCGGTATCCCACTCATAGCGACCCTCATAGGGTTTTCAATGGCTGGGTTTTTCAATGGCTGAGTATTTCGGGATTGCCTTGGGAGTGGATTGCCAGGCCGTTCTCCCATTTTTGCGGTGCTGGGCTAGGATTTAGCTCAGTTGGTAGAGCGCTGCGCTGCAGTCTCTGAGGACACAAGTTCAATTCCTAGCACCGCAAAAATGGGAGAAGGGCCTGGCAATCCACTTTCAAGGCAATCCCAAAACAGCCATTGAAAACCCTATGAGGGTCGCTATGAGTTGGATACCAACTCGACAGCACCTAACAACTATTGCTTTAGGGAAAAGTTTATTAAAGTCTTTCTAAATGGTTTGTTATCTTTAAAGATATTTTCAACCCAATCTGTGTGTGTGTGTGTGTGTGTGTGTGTGTGTTTGATCCAGTATGGGCAAAGTCATAGAGATTATGAAAGTATAAAATCTGTGTAACAGAAACAACTAATGCTTTTTCTTGAGTGCAACTGACTTACAAGGTCAGCATTGTTCTCGGGGTTGTATTCTAAGTCTGTGCCATTTTTGTCTCCCCTCAGCCCTGCATCTGGCCTGTGCAGGTCAGCACTTGGCTTGTGCTGAGTTTCTCCTGCAGTCAGGCCTGAAGGACTCCACAGACATAACAGGCACCCGGGCTCAGCAGCTCACAAAGAGAGCAGATAGCCTTCAGAGCTTTGGCCGCAGTGCGATGACATGAGCGTCTTTCTGGGAGGCAATAAAGTGCGCTATAATTTATATTCTTTGTCTTAAATCATTAAGAGAGTCAATGAAATTATTCTGTGGCTAGTGTTTTCATTTCCTTTTCCAGCCTTTCCTGCTGCCTGCCCCTCTCCCACTGAGGACCTCCCAGATGACCAGGAGTCTGGCACTTACCTGTGTGGCTGGCATGTTGTGAAATCCTGCACACAATCATGATTTTTCCTTGAGTCCATATTCCAATTCCTCCTCCTTAAAGTAGAATTGGGCTGGGAGTAAGCTCAATTGGTAGAGCACTGCGCTGCAGTCTCTGAGGTCCCGAGTTCAATTCCCAGCACTGCAAAAATGGGAGAAGAGCCTGGCAATCCACTCCCAAGGCAATCCCGAAACAGTCAGCCATTGAAAACCCTGTGAGGGTCGCTATGAGTCGGATACCAAGTCAACGGCACCTAACAACAACAAAGTAGAAATTACATAAGGTTTAGGAAGTCAGCTCTAGCATCTGTAGAAAAGCATGTGATATGTGTGAATATAATATATACACTTTTATAAATATATGAAATGTCTTGTAGTAAGTCCTATATGGTAAGGTAATGATAATATTAAAAATATAGCATAAGTTGCTATTAGCCAGAGCCATAAGATGTAATTGGCCTATTGAATTTCTTCCCTCAAAGCTTTTACTTGGCCATTAGAATGGTCCAACTTTGGTTTTATAGTCAGGAAGGTTATACTTTATTATCTGTTTATACAGACTTTTATAAGGAGTTAATGGAAGCTTTTCTAAATTTTAAGCACTGCTAGTTAAACTATAAAGTTTTAATCTTCAGGTTTTTTGTTTGTTTTGATATACAGGTTCTATATTGGTCCCCTTCAGGCAATAAATACACCTAGAAAATGCAAGTAAGATGTGTTAAACCTTTTCATTAACCTGAGTTAAAGCCAGGCGCGGTGATGCACGCCTGTGATCCCAGTGGCTCGGGAGGCGGAGGCAGGAGGATTGAAAGTTTGAGACCAGAGACAGTCTGCGTAACTTAGCAAGACCCTGTCTCAAAAAGTAAAAAAATGGGCTGGGGTGCAGCTCAGTGGTCCAGCACTTAGAAAGCATGCAAGCACAAGGTCCTGGGTTCAACCCCCAGTATCACCAAAAAAACAAACCAAAAAAAAAAAAAACCTGAGTTAAAGAATGGGGTTTGCTCTTCAATTCCACAGGTTACATGTCCTGTCCCAATTTATCATCCAGCAAAGCCTCTAATGGTTGAGGAATGAAGCACTTGACATTATCACTTTAAAATATATTGTCACCTCCTTTGTTGTTGTTGTTGTTGTTGTTGTTGTTGCAGTACTGGGGATTGAACCCAGGGCCTCGCACTTGCATGCTTTGCAAGTGCTGGACCACTGAGCTGCACCCCCAACCCATTCTCACCAAATTACGCAGACTGCCTCTAGTCTCAAACTTGTGATCTTCCTGCCTCCACCTCCCAAGCCACTGGGATTACAGGCATGCGCCACTGCACCCGGCTATATTGTAGCCTCTTAAATAGACTAAAAGTAGGATGACTTCTCAGGTATTTATTTTCCTGTTTTTTCCCCTTTTCTTTTATCACTTTTGATCTTTCCTCTGAATTACAAAGAATAACTATTAACCCTTTTACACTGCTGGTAGCAATGTAAATTAGATCGGCCACTTTGGAAGTCAATATGGAGATACTTCAGAAAACTAAGAATAGAACTGCCATATGACCCAGCTATGCCACTCCTGGGAATATCCCCAATGGGAGATAAATCATTATACCACAGAGACACCTGCATTTCCATACTTAATGCAGTACTTTTCACAGTTGCAAGGATAGGGATGCAACCAAGATATCCATCAACAAAGGAATGGATTAAAAAACTGTGGTATATATACACAATGGAATATTACTTAGCAATAAAAAAGAATCAAATAATGTCATTTGCAGCAAAATGAATGGAACTGCAGAATATCATCTTAAGTGAATGAACCTAGCCCCAAAAAGAGAAATGCTATATGTTCTCATTCATATGTGGGAGCTAAATCTAACCTAAAGGAAGAAAATATATATGAAAATGATCAATCAGGCTTATCTAAGAAGGAAAACTGAAAGCAGAATAGAAAGAAGTGGGGAGTATGTTAGTGGCGGGGAGGAGAGGTAGAGAAAGGTGCAGGGTAGAGGAAATAATGTGGAGGGATAAACAGGGAGAGGATAATCTCAAAATGGATGATACAACAATACAAATATATGTGGGGAAGGGAATATAACCCATAAATACATACGATTTTTTTTACTATATATTAATCCAAAGGTTCTGTGAAATATGTAAGTTGATGAAAGAGTAACCAAAAGCAATGTAATAGTTGCATAATGAAAATAGCATAAGCCTTATTACTTTGCACCCCACCAACATTTATAAATAAAGGAGATTTATAAAAAAAAATAATTATTAGTCCAAGTCAGTCTTTTAAAAAAATTGTATACATCAATCATAGGCAAGATATAATCCTCTTGTTCAGTGTAATCCAGCAAGTGCTTATTACACACCCACCTCCTTCTCAGCATTCTGCTTGCCTTGGTAACCAGCAAGAATTTCCAGTTCCTCTTAATTACTCCCCAAAGGCATTGCAGATTCCTATCCCTAACTGCCACATAAATGCTCTGGTAGGAGCACAGTCTTGTCTTGTGTCCTCTGCATCGCACACTCTCTACATCTGTGCTGATTCGAGATAACAATCACCATTCTCGGGTTGCTTCAGAGAGATCTTTGCGTCAATACCTTAGGGTCTGAAGATGATCCTGGTGTGGCGCTATTCCATATGTGCAAGTGGGGCCCAAAGACCGTCCTGTATTGGCCTCCCTTCCCCTCAGCACACACAGAAAGCTGTTAGTTCCCTTTGCTCATTTTATTCATTTCTGAGACAGAGTCTCATTGTGTAGCCCAGGCTGGCTTTGAACTCACAATTATCCTGCCTCAGCCTCCCGACTGGAAGGTTTACAAGTGCGCACCACCTCACCCCGCAGCAGTTTGTTAATCACAGCTTCTGCATGCACAGTCATTTCCCAGGTGTCATTTTGCTTCTGCCCTGACAATCTGGCCAGCGCCTGTGACATGGCATGTTACACGTTTGTTTCCTACTAGCCCTAGATTCCGTATATGTTTATGACATAAACCTTGGCTACTGGAGGCCAGTGCTGAATCAACTCAACAGTCAGAGGTGGAAATGATTACAATAACAGAATTGTAGAAAGGGGAGCAGTAATAATATATGAAAAATGCTAACAGCAATGATGATGATAATTACCATTACTCTCTCACTTCCTAATTATAGTTACTTTCTTGACTTCCTTTGGGCCTTTACCTAAAAGTTACCTTCTTAGTGAGGACTTCCTAGGCTTCCCTGTCTAAAATTTTATTCTTTTGACATAGGAGATCATCTTCCCCTAGTTTTTCCTCCTTTGCATTTACTACTAGCACATTTACCATACTTATTGTCTTTCTCCCCCACTGGCAGGTAAGCATCTTGGACAGAGATTTTTACTTCCTTTTGCTTACTTCCTATATCTCTAAGAATCTCTAGAATACTCCTGGCACACAATAAGTTTTAATATTTTTATATGGTTAACGAATGAATGATAGTAACAGTTTATGTTTATTGAGCACTTACTGTATGCTAGATACTGTGCTAAGCACCTTACCCAGATGGTGTCATTTTGTCTTCTGACTTTTAGACCCTGCATCCTTTCTTATTATTGCTCCATGTCCAGCATCCTTTATCATGCACACTTCTTTAAGAAGAATCTACACTTGGAACCTCAAATCACAGGCACAGCCCAGCCCCCACCCCAGTCTGGCTTCATTGCTGGTACTCTGTGCAAACTATTCTCTTGTCAGGTTACCAGGGACATCCTAACTGTCAGGTCAAGTAATGTATCGTTAGCCCTGTGTTACTAACCGTCTTGGTCCAATTGTCAGTCTCTTCTGCCTTCTTGACTCTTGTATCTGTGATAACTCACTCCTGAGTTTTTCTCTCTGACTCTTCCTCTTGATCTGCTTTGTGAGCTTCTCTTTTGGAGCCTGCCCCTTAAATACCGGTGTGCCCTTCCTTATTCTGCATTTGCTTCTGAGGCAGTCTCAACCATTTTCCTGGTTTCAGCTGCACCTTAATATCAGCAACACTATGATCTCTCTCCAACCCTTATTTTCTACTGCCTGCCAAACACTTTTGCACAGGTATTCTAAGGCTGTCTCACAATCTACTCAACTCCTAGCTCCCCCTGTACCCTTCTTACGCTGGAAAACTGGGTTCACCTGTGATTCTACCTTGTACAGGACCCCCTTGCAGTTCACCTGTTAAATAGCTCTCTGAGCTATTTGATCCACTCCATACCTACTGCACCTAAGAACATTCCATTTAATTTCCCCTGAGGCAGTGCTACAGTTCACCAGCAGATGGCAGACCAGAAAAATTTCCCCTTTATTCTCCTAGATATTTTTTTTTTAAGACTTACTTGTAAAACATAGAAAATACAGAAAATATTAAAGGAGAAAACAAAATAATCTGTAGCTGTATCGCATAGTTGTAACCACTATTATTTGCTCCTAGTCTAAATGTATATTGTTGAGATGATGCTGTTAGATGCAGTTTTCCTCGTTATACTAACAAATCCTAATGCTCTTTAAAACTTCATCAACTTTGCTTTTAAATCGCTATCAAATGCTTAATCATGTATTATTGTCCATATTTATTCTTTTTTGTTTGTTTTTGTAGGTTTTTTTGCTTTATTTTTGTATTGATTGCTTTGTTTTTTTGAGACAGGATACTTCTACATAGCCCAGGCTGACCTCAAACTCTTGATCCTCCTGTCTCAGCCGCCCTAATGCTTTCCAGGCATATGCCACCATACTCAGCCATATTGATTCTTTTATGTAGGCATCTGGTTGTTTTTGGTTTTGTATGTGGTGCTGAGGATCTAACCCAGAGCCTTGTATACACTAGGCAAGCACTCTACCACTGAGCTGCCTCCCCAACCCACCCACCATTTTTTAAAAGACAGAGCTAGAACAGGATAATCAGTAAAGCTTTGTCAAGTTCAACTGAAAGCAAGGGCAAAGGCATGGGGACTTCAGAAAAAGCTGTTGGATTTGATCACCAGCAGGTCAGGGACTAAGTGAATGGTTGGGAGACAGTGGAGGCCATGAAGTGGCTTGAGCAAGCCTGTATACTTTTGGATATGTTGAGTGATAAGAAGGAAATTGGGCTGGGAATATAGCTCAGTGGTAGAGGACATGCCTAGCACTGCAAGGCCCTGAATTCAATCCTCACCACCACAAAAATGAATGAATGAATAAGGCAGTTAATAGGACAGTAGTGTTTTGAGAGAGAGAGAGAGAGAGAGAGAGAGAGAGAGAAGCTCACTGATAGAGTGAGGTCTTTCGGCAAGTCTGGGGACTTGGGGTCAGGAGGACTTAGAAAGGCTCAGCTCCAGATGCAGAGGGACTATTTCCTAACCAGAGGCATTAAAAGAAGAAGAAAGGCTCAGTAGAGATCAGGAGAGTGTTTAAGGCAGAGTGAATATCCACACTCACTGAAGGCCAGTGTCCTGGGGGGTGGGAGGGGTAGTGGTATACATATCACATCTTCTACAATACTGAATAATAATGTGAAGTTACATTTTATAGTCTGTACACTTTTGAAAATTGCTTTCGTAAACCGACAATATATGGAGAGGGTCAAGATTGAATTAGAGAGAATGATAGGGTTTTTACTGAGAAGAAAATGAAGTAGGGCTGAGGCCTGGCCCCTGACATTAGCTGGCACTGCAAGTATTTCCTTCACACACATGACTAGGCCCATCATTGCACATTTACAGAATCCCAACTCCTTTCACCAGCCCATAGGAGTTAATGGAGAAAAGCCCTAGGTAATGATTGCATTTATCAGTCTTCCAGCTTCTGACTCTGCATTTTCCAGCCGGAACACATCAGCCTAGGCGTCTGCAGGGACCTCAGCCAGCACAATGCCTTCTGTGAGCTGGATCTCTTTTGCTCCTTCTAAAGGCTTGGGACATCCTCAAGGGGACTGGCACACGGAGGCATCTGAAACATTTTCAAAAAGAGCAATGATAATTCACTCCTATACAGGGTTTTGACCCTGTCGGAGATTTTCACAGAGTGTGAAAGAGGCAGCCTTGCTTAGTTACCAGTCTGAGCTCTGGATTCAAACCCTAGCTTTTAACCTAACTTACTAATGGTGTGGTCTTGAGAAATCTCCTCCCTGTCTCTAACTTCAGCTTCCTCACCTCTAAAATGAGATTATCAGCTATGCATGGTGGCACACATCTGTAACCCTGGCACTTGGGAGGCTGAAACAGGAGGACTGAGTTCAAAGCTAGCTTGAGCTACACAGCAGGCAACCCTGCCTCCAAAGAAAAAGAATGAAAAAGTGAAAGTATTAGTGCCTGTCACACAGGGTGCCTATCATGGGATTGAAGGGGATCATCAATGTTCGCTCGTTCATCAAGTACTATGAGCACCTATTGGTGCCAGGCAAGGGGGATCCAGCACCAAACAGCCTAGACAAAAATTTCTCACTCAGCCAGGCATAGTGGCACACGCCTCTAATCCCAGAAGACTTGGGAGGTCGAGGTTTTGTTCTTAAGAAATGCTTTGATGTAATGAAAAAATTCTTATATATGAGCAGACCTCTCATCTCGGGGTGGCGGGGGTCCCCTCTGCCCCTCTGCCCCTCTGTCTCTCATTGTACTTTGTCTCTGGGTGTACAAGTGATTCTTTCATCCATCGGTCAGCACCACTGGCCAGTTGTAGCAAAAGTTCTAGGCCAGAGGCAGCCTGTATAATTTAGCAAGGCCCTGTCTCAAAAAATAAACCAAAAAGGGAGCTGCAGGTGCAGGTCAGTGGTAGAGCAATTGCAAAGTATGTGCAAGGCCCTGGGGTCAACACCTTTAGTACCTCCAAAAGAAATTTTCCTCCCCGTCATTCTGGTTAGAGGAGATAGCCTGTGGACCAAAAACTCATGAAATATGAAATGTATCAGGTGGTGAGAAGTGGTAGGAAGGGAAAGCAGGGAAGGAGACAGGAAGTACCAAAGGATGGATTTGTCATAACATGAGCAGAGAAGCATGTAAGCTGTGAGAGAACATTCCAGACAAAGCCAACAAAAGCTGCTTAGGCCCTGAGGAGGCTGTCTGCCGGGTTAGAGCTTCCTGCCATGTTAGAACTTCCCTTTGGCAAGGAAGCCAGGGTGGTAGAAATGAGTGAGCGAGGAGAGAGTGGTAGAAGATGACATCACAGGCAGATCACATAGGCCCCTTTGGGCCATTTCCTCTGGTGAGATGTAGGAAGGCTCTCTGGATTTTGAGCAGAGGAGTGCTTAAATCTGACCTGGTTTTCAGAAGGATTGTTCTGAATGTTGGATGGATGCAAAGAGCTGGTTAGGAAGTCATTGCAATAACCCTTGAGAGACAGGGTAGTAACATGGACCAGGGTGATGGATGGGTGGCGGGTCACAAGGTCTAGGATGTGTTTTGAAAATGGAGGCAACAGGATTTGCTAATGTGTTGGATGTAGGAAGAGAGGGCAGCAAGGCTGTCTTTGGGCCTGAGCAAAAGGTGGGGCAAAACTGCCCCTTCCTGTGTCAGGGAAGGCTGGGAGGGAGGAAGGTCAGGAGTGTGGGCTTAGACATTTGTCCAGTGCGAACTGCTCAGTAGATGTCCAAGTGGAGGCCTCCAGGAGGCAGCTGGAGAGAAGAGTCTGCAGCTCAGGGGAGAGGTCTGGGTGGGAGGTGCCGTTTCCCGAGTCAGCAGTGCACAGAGGGCATGGGATGGATGAGATCACCTAAGGTAGAGGAAAAGTAGCTGTTCCGGAACTGAGCCCTCCCTGGGCCTTGCAATACAAAGGCCTTGGAAGATCAGGATGAACCAGCAAAAAGACACATGGAAGTAGCAGGAACGAGGGAGGGAACAAGGAGAAGCCAGTGTCAGGCCACATCATAAAGGAGTGTCCAGCAGGGCCAGTGAGGCCAGAGCCTACTGACCCTCCAGCATGGCACTAGGGGTCCCCATAGGCGGGTTTTGTGAAGCGATAGGCAAAGGCTGATCACAGCAGCTTAGAGAAAGAGTGGGAAGACAGGAAGTGGAGCCGAAAACTGAAGCAAGAGAGTGGTGTGTGGAGCAGCTCACGTTTACAGTTTGGATGCTGAGAGAAGGATCCAACAGGGGGGAAGTGATATGGAAGCAAGAGAGGGACCTTGTGAGGGGCGAGGTCCTTGAGTAGGAAAGAGGGGACAGAAGCCAGTGCTTAAGCTGAATGTCCCTAGCAGCACCCAGAGTCTTGTTAAATGCAGCTTGTAACTGGAGGGCCCTGAGAGTCTGCGTTTCCAGCAAGCTCCCACGGGACGCCACTGCCTCCCCACTGACCACACTGTGAACAGTTTTGATCGCCCCAGGGAAAAGTCACTGTTAGCACAACACTTCCTGCCCAGAGATAAGAGGGAAAGCAGAGTACAGGCACGCAAGGCCGAGCTGGGGACACAAGGTGCAGGGAGAAATAGAGGAGTCTTTTAGTTGCTTCTGTTTTCTCAGTGATCACCTTTGAGGCCAGCTTGAAGAGTTAGAGAGCGGTGTGCAATGGTAGGAGAGCCGAAGACTAGGGGGAGGCTCACAAATGCACACTGGAGGCTGTGGAGCACGGATGACCAGGCGGCGCAGAGGGCCAAGTCAGGTAGGTCTAGGGTGCAGTCTGGGAATTGCATTTCTCTTTTTCTTTTCTTTTTTTGAACAACTTTGTTGTTGTTGTTGTTAGGTGCCATCGAGTCGGCATCCAACTCCTAGCCACCCTATGTGCAACAGCTGAAACACTATTGTCAGTGCTTCTCTGTTATTCATAGGGTCTTCAATGGCAAATTGATTTTGGGGAGGGGGTTGCCAGCTCCTTCTCCTAAGCCTACAGTATCTGGTGTTCCCTGGTGGTCTCCCATCCAAGTACTAACCAGGCCCAACCCTGCTTAGCTTCTGAGATCTGACAAGATCAGAGGCCACAGTGCTATGGTTGCAGACCTTGAACAACTTTACCAAAGCATGATACGCAAAAAGCTGTACATACTCCATTTAGACAGATTAATGAGCTTGGACGTGAGCATAGAACCAAAAACCATTGCCACAGCCGAAGATAA
Organism: Pedetes capensis; assembly: GCA_007922755.1. Taxonomy (NCBI): domain Eukaryota; kingdom Metazoa; phylum Chordata; class Mammalia; order Rodentia; family Pedetidae; genus Pedetes; species Pedetes capensis. Next base: position 19,707 of record VMDO01006110.1, on the reverse strand, counting down.
CAACCTTCCAAACATTTCTTGGTTCCTTTTGGGGTTTTGTTTTGCTTTGGTGGTGCTACGGGTGGAACCTAGGGCCTGGTACATGCTAGACAAGTGCTCTGCTGCAGAATTACACCCCTAACCCAGCTGCATTTTGTGGGGCAGGGCAGGTGTGGACATTTAACATGAGTTCTACCCTCTTTACACATTGGTAGGTGTGGTGCATGGAACAGTATTCTTAAGCATCAGCACTCTGCTGTACACGAATCTCCAGAACTTCATCTTGCACAACTGAAACTTTGGTCCCACTGAAGAGTACCCCCGCTTTCCTCCTTTGCCTGGGATTCGCATTGCCTCCAAGTTCCCAGGTGATACTAAGGTGCACACCCCCAGGAAGCAGCCCACATTTTGAGAACCACAGGGGTAGGGAAATGCAGTGGGATCTTGCGACAGCACAAGGTCAGCTGAGGTCCATTGCCCCACATTCTTCTCCACGGTCAACTGCTCAGGGACGAAGTAGGTGGAGAGTTAGATTTCATCACGGTGGCGTTTTGCCAGGCAAGCAGAGCACAAGGATTATTCTCGGGCACCTGTCTAGGATGTGGTGTATACTCAGAAAACATCCATTATTATCGAGCACCACCATAGTCTTACAACCTTCCTTCCCAACACACAGAGCAAATTAATCCTACTGCACAGCGCAGTGGTTGAGGGTCGGCTTTGGGGCCACAGACCTGACTCCAGCCGTGTGACCTCAGGCTGGTTTCTTAACAGCCCTATTCTTTAGTTTCTTCATCTACCAAATGGGATAATAACAACTCCTCCTTCATAGCATTATTGGGCACTCATTGTAATAAGATACTGCATCTAAACCACTTAGCACAACATCAGGTATACAATAAAAAGTAAATGCTAACAATGCTCAAAGACCACAGAAATAGAGAATATTTAATAAAATTTAGTTCTTGGCATTATCTCTGACCACCTATGCCCAGCAGAACCTCTCTGAGATTCGCAGTGAGAATCATTTTCTCCTCCCCAGTTCTTGCTTTTGCACTTTGTAGCAATTATCACATGATTTGCCTTGTGTTAAAACTATTTTTATACGTGGTAGTTGTGGCCACTAGGTCATGCAGCCCTGGAGGTCAGTGACTATTTCTTACTCATAAACCCCAGAGCCCTGTGCACAACACCTACACATACTACACCTTCAAGAAATCACCTATGGATTTGAATAAGGTTATATGTATAATGTAATACTCAAGTATCCTATTTAATGTTTAATGAGATTTTATTCTAAAAGTAATTCTTGCTTATGGTGAAAAATAATTCAAACAGAACAAATAAAAATCATCCATCTATTCCAAATAGGAATGTATAATACATGGTCATACAACTTTTTAATTTCTTTTTTTTTTTTATTGTTTGAGACTGGGTCTCGCTGTGTAGCCCAGGCTGGCCTGGAACTCAGTATGTAGACCAGGCTGGCCTTGAACTTCCATCCGTCCTCCTGCCTCAGCCTCCTGAGTGATGAGATTATATATAGGCATGTACCACCATATGCATCTTCTCTTACAAGTTTTTAAACTTAACGGTGCAACTTGGACTTTTTTTTTTTTTTCATTAGTTCTTAAAGATTTACCTCATTATTTTTTCTTTTTAGTTTTTTGAGACAGAGTCTTGCTATGTATCCCAGGCTGGCCTTGATCTCATGATCCTCCTGCCTTGGCCTCCCCATTGTTGGGATTACAGGCATGCATACAATGCCCAGCTATGTCATTCTTTTTAACATTGTGTAGCATTGCATTCTTTTGAACACTCTGTGGTGCAGATGGGCTTGCCGTACCACCGTAGTGTCTGACCCTATCAGATCTCGGAAGCTTAAGCAAGGTCGGGCCTGGTTAGTACTTGGATGGGAGACCGCCTGGGAACACCAGGTGCAGTAGCCTTGGGAGACGGACCTGGAAACCCACTCCCAAAAAATCAATCTGCCACTGAAAACCCCATGAACAGCAGAGAAGCACTGATGATAGTGTTTCCCCTGTTGTATGTAGGGTCGCTCTGAGTTGGATACCGACTCGTCGGCACCTAACAACAATACTTATTATCTGTATCAGTTAATATTACTGACAAACTATCCCAAAACTCAGTAGTTGAAAACCTAAGTCTACAGGTCATCTGGGTGGTTTTGCTGATCTCAGTGTAACTCAGTTGATCTCAACTGGGCTCACTTAGGCATCTTTAGTCAGCTGGTGAGTCACTAAAGCTGGCTGGTACAGAATAGCAGTGGCTGGGGCTAGCTACCTTTGTTTTGTTAGGTGTCCTCGAGTAGGGTCTGACTCCTAGTGACCCTCAGAGGGTTTTCAATAGCTGATTGTTTCGGGATTGCTTCCGGAGTGGATTGCTCCATCCTTCTCCTGCTTTTGCAGAGCTGGGGATCCTGGTCCTCAGGGAGTTCGGAGCAGCACTCTACCAACGGAGCTAAACCCCAGACCCTAGCTGGCTTTACTTCCTGGGAACTGTCTTCCTCCATCAGACTAGCCCAGGTTTAGATTCATGACAGAGATTCAAAAAGAAGGGGAGATGCAAAAGTTTTTTTTCCTCTCTTCTCTGTATAGACGCTCTCATCCCATCGGCTAAGGTAAGTCATATGGACAAAGGCAGAATAAGTGTAAGAGGGCACATCCCAAAGGCCTGGATACAGAGAGGCGGCTGATTGGAACCATTAACGAAATCAGTTCTTGCACTGCCTTTTTCTTCTTCTTCAATATCTTGTTTACTAAAGTTAAACCCGTGTAAAATAAAATCATCATTGCAGGAGGCTCAGCTTATTTACTCTACTCCTACCTCCCACATTACAAAGAGGAAGTGATGCAAACTATTGTTCTGTGCGACTGAGAACAATTCTATTTCCTTCCTGTTGGCTGTTTTCTTGATACAACATGCAATTATAGGAACTGTTCTTATTTCCCTCAGATCTGTGCTAGAAAGCTCAGTCCCTTCTGTGGCAACATCAGCTCTCCCTTCTTGCATTATCTTTTGACTATTGTTTTGTCTGTCTTGTTGAATTGCAATTAGCTCTACACATAATTTCAAACAGTGACAATAAATCTTTTGGTATACAATTTATAAGTGACAAAACAGACTATAGTGTGGCAGAAACAACCTACTAGAAATCTTTTTTAAAAACTCAAATAGATAATGGACATTCACAGAGGCTAACTAAAACGCTTGGGATGGGATGGCACAGACTCCTTGGATTTATAAAGTATTTCTATTTTGACTGCAGTACATGTAACCAAAAGGCAATCTTTAGTGCCACCCTACAGCATGCACAGTCTTTATTTTTCTGAGTTTTGCTGAACATCCATAACCAACCTGAATGTAAATGGACAGGAAAGACACAGGAACAAAACCCAATTTATGATCACCCTGCCCCTTGGGTGTACAGACCTGGGTCTACTATGCTCCACTTGCCTTTGCCTTCCGAGTTGCTGGGATTACAGGTGTGAGCCATTGCATTTGGCTCTGTTTTTTAATTTTTTAAATCGAGACAGTTTCTCCCTGAGTTATGTAGGCTGCCTCTGGCCTTGAACCTCTGATCCTCCTGCCTCCACTTCCCAAGTCGCTGGGATTACAGGCATGCACCACCATGCCCAGCTCATCCTGTGTCTTTATAATTAACACATTTTCTGTCCCTTTCATGACTTGTTGTTAGGTGCCATCAAGTCAAGTCCAACTCATAGTGTTCCTATGTACAACAGAACAAAGCACTCTATGATTTTGTACCAGGCACATGATCATTTTTATGTTTAAGCCCATTGTTGAAGACACTATGCTAATCCATCTAGGTAAAGGTCTTCCTGATTTTCGTTGACCTGCCACTCTCCCAAACATGATGTCCTTCTCTAGGGATTGGTTCCTCTTCACAACATGTCCAAAATATGTAAGACACAGTCTAGCCATCCTTGCTTCCAAGGAGCAGTCTGGTTGCACTTCTTCTAGGACAGATCTGTTGCTTCTTTTGACAGCCCATGGTAAATTCAATATTCATCTCCAGCACCATAATTAAAAAACATCAATTCTCCTCCTATCTCCTTTATTCACTGTCCAGCATTCACAACTATATGACATGACTGAAAATATCATGGGATGAGTCAGGCACACCTTTGCCTTCCATGTGACATCTTTACTTTTTAACACTTTAAAGAGGTCTTTTGCAACAGCTTTCCCAAAGCAATGTGTCTTTTGATTTCTTGACTGCTGCTTCTGTGGGTGTTGATTGTAGAACCAAGTAAAGCAAAATATTGGGCAACCTCAATCTTTTCTCCATTTATCTTGAAGTTGTGTACTGGCCCAGGTGTAAGGATTTTTGTTTTGTTGATGTTGAGCTGTAATCCATACTGAAATCTGTGTTCTTTGTACTTTACCAGTAAATGTTTCAAATCCCCTTCACTTTCAGCAAGCAGAGTTCTGTTATCTGCATAACATATGTTGTTAATGAGTTTTCCTCTAATCATGATGCTGTGTTCTTCTTTATAAAGTCCAGCTTCTCAGATTATTTGCTCAGCATAGAGATTGAAGAGGTATGGTGAAAGGATACAGCTCTGATACACACATTTCTTGACTTTAAACCAGGCAGTGTTTCCTTGTTCTGTTTGTACAACTGTCTCCTGGTCCATGTACAGATCCTGTGAGGACAATGAAATGCTCTGGTATTCCCATTCCTTGCAGTGTTACCCATTATTTGTCATGATCCACACAAATACCTTTGCATAGTCAATAAATCATAGACATCTTTTTGGTATTCTCTGCTTTTGGCTAATACACATCTGATATCAACAATGATGTCACTGGTTCCACACCCCTGTCTGAATCTGGCTTGATTTTCTGGCAGTTCCCTGTTTATATACTGCTGCAGTCACTTTTGAATTATCTTTAGCAAAATTTCACTTGTGTGTGATATTCATGATACCATTTGATAATTTCCACGTTCTGTTGGATCCCTTTTCTAGGGAATAGGCAAACATGGATCTCTTCCAGTAGTTGACCAGGTAGCTGTTTTCCAAATGGCTTGGCATAAACTAGTTAGCACCTCCAGTGCTGCATCTGTTTGCTGAAACATCTCAGTTGGTATTCCATCAATTCCTTGAGCCTTGGGTTTTGCCAGTTCCTTCAAGGCAGCTTCCCCTTCATCCTTCAGTACCACTGCACAGCACAGAAGGCTCAATCTGCTCTCCTCATCAGTGCAGAGACCCTCCTGTTCTGAGCCTAAAGTGGCACAGGCTTCCTTTCACTTCCTCATACAGAAGAGACCTCAAACAAAAGAGACCAAATGTTTTTCCACTGCAGTGTCTTCTTGAAAATTTTTTTCTCACCTTGTCATATGCCTTACTCCTGTTGCCTTCTGGTTCGGGTTCAATAAACATTACTTATTGAGAGGAGCCATCCCTGATCCCAACCCAAAATCCAAGTGACAAGGAAGGGGGAGGTCAGGGAGAAAGAAACAATGGACTGGGATATTGATCATATTTCCCCAGCTTTGTGACCTATTACAATAGCCTTGGCCAGTTTATTCTGTTGGCCTGTCCCATTTGCCAGCATCCAAAAATGAGACAGGCTTAAATAAAAATTTCTCCAAGATTTGAGCAATAAACAATGATTTTTCCCTTTTCTCTGAGCCCAAAGATAAGGTAGAATACTTCATATGCAAATAACTTTTCAAGCTTTCAGGTTATTCTTGTTGTTGTTAGGTGCCATTGAGTCTGGTACAACTCATAGTGACCCTCATAGGGTTTTCCATGGCTGATTGCTTTGAGATTGCCTCAGGAGTGGATTGCCACATCCTTCTCTCATTTTTGCAGTGCTAGGTATCGAACCTGGGTCCTCAGAGAGCGCGGAGCAGCATTCTACCAAAATGGCTGATTGTTTCAGGAGTGGGCTACCAGGGCCTTCCCCCTAGCCTACAGCACATGGTATTCCCAAGCTGTCTCCCATCCAAGGACTAACCAGGGCCACTCTGCTTAGCTCCTGAGATCAGGCAGATGGGATGCCAGGGTGCTATGGCTACAGACAGGCTCTCAGGTATGTCCTTTAAAATATTAACCCACAGCCAGGCATGGTGGTGCATGCCTGTAATCTCAGCAGCTAGGGAGGCAGAGGCGGGAGGATCGCAAGTTCGAGACCAGAAGCAGTCTGCATAACTTAGCGAGATCATGTCTCAAAAAGTGGAAAAAAAATTGGCTGGGGTCGCAGCTCAGTGGCCCAGCACTTACAAAACATGCAGGCATGAGGCCCTGTTCAACCCCCAGTACTGAAAAAAAACAAAAACAAAAACAAAAAAAAACAAACAAAAAAAACCGGACAAACATCTGCAACCAACTCATCTTCTTTACAAAATATTTTCACCAAGCAGAAAAAGACCATTTTCAGCTGGGGATGCAGCTCAGTGGTAAAGCACTTGCCTGTGTTTGATCCCCAAGACCACAAACAAACAAACAAAAATAACTGTTCTCTATTGTAGTTATTTCCACAAATCACAAGCTGCCTGTCTTGCCACAGGGAAGATGGTCCTCTGTAGCAGATTGGCAAGTAAGTTTTTCCTTCCTCCTTCCCTCTTTCTTTCTTTCTTTCTTTCTTTCTTTCAGATGAGGGTCTCACTATGTAGCCCAGGCTGGCCTTGAACTCACAATCCTCCTGCCTCTACCTCCCAAGTGTTGGAATTACAGGTATGCGCTACCACACCCAGCTAAATAATTTCAAGGCTATGTTGTTGTTGTTGTTGTTAGGTGGAGTTGGTATCCGACTCATAGTGCCCCTCATAGGATTTTCAATGGCTGACATTTCAGGATTGCCTTGGGAGTGGATTGCCAGGTCCTTCTCCCATTTTTGCGGTGCTAGGAATTGAACTTGGGACCTCAGAGACGGCAGCACAGCACTCTACCAACTGAGCTAAATCCCAGGGTATATTATAAATGAAATAGTTCCTTCTATAGTAATGAGGCAGGATAGAAAGTTAGAGAAGTTTGGGGAACATGGAAAGGGAAAGAGCTTTCACCCCAGGATCTGGTTCGAATCTCACCAACCGAGAGTTGAGAACTTTGACACAACTACCAAGACTTCTGTGAGAACTGCCTGCAGAGAGACAATATTTTTGAGAGACATTTAAAAATAATGAAAATGTTAAAATAGCAATAAGCCATACTTGGAGTCAAATATGTGTGTAACCTTTACATTTTGCCGTCCCCTCTAATTCTGTGCTTCTTTGAGACAGGCCCAGGGAACTCCCTCATGACTTTTTTCTTAAACCTAAACAATGGAAATTTTTTTGATCTTATTGGCACCTCCCTAACCTATGACAGCGGACTTTCTAGGCATTTGAGGCTCATGTCACACTGCGAGCCCAGAACTACTGACATCACCTGGGGTATGCCCCTGGCTAAAGAAAACCGGAGAGAATATGTGCCCAGGGGCTTTTTCGTTTTGGCTTTTCTGGGAAGCCCATGTCCGTGTCCTGGATGCCCCTATCTCTCTCTCTCTCTCTCTCTCTCTCTCTCTCTCTCTCTCTCTCTCTCTCTCTCTCGGCACACCTGTATTCTAATAAACTCTACCACCTTGTTTTACTCTTGCTGACTCGCCTTAAAATTCTTTTCTGTGATGAAGCCAAGCACCGCCTTAGCCTGAGTGGAGGACAACTAGGGGAACTCCTCAGGGTAGGTGGCCATGCTAAGCTGTACCTTCCTGCTGTGCGGCCCATGACAGTAAAATTCAACAAGACCTATTGCAAAATTAAGATGAAGCTTATGTTTCACAGTGTGCATTTAGAGCAAATATTTGATAGGGTATTTCCCCACTGGAGGAAATCATAGTTGTATTTTGTTTGCTCTATCTCCAGAGAGGGAGAATTATCCTAATGTGTGTGGTTTCCTTTGAGCTGAGCTATGTACAAGATGAGAAGACCATTAGAAGCCACTGAGTGCAAGAGTTTCCTACAACAGCAAAGACTCACATTTGACTATTTGACTATTTTTTAAGACTGGAGAGTTTCTCACATGGTAGCTCTTAACAAAGAGGAACAACTAAGTTCAATTACTCTTATATTCTCTCCTCTGAAATCAGTAACTATTCTCTCCCACTGCCAAATACTACCAGACAATATGGATGCCTTTTTCCCCCCTGAAATGAACAGAAAAGAGAAAAATATGGGAGATAGAGAAGAAAGAATGAGAGAGAAGGGAGATTAGAAGGCAATTATCATGCACATGAAGCAGCCAGCTTGATATAGCGGCTGTTTTTGCATCCCTGAGAGTTAGAGAAATCTTAAAGCTAAAAAAGTTAAACATAGTTTGGTACTTAGAAGCACCAACTTTAACACAAATTCCAGGAATTAGACTTTTTTAAAATAAAACTATCTAAAAAATTGTGGCTGAGATGATTTACAGTTTTTTAAATTGCTAACCACAAAATTAACAAATAATTAGATATAGGAAAATATAAGAAGGAAAAAACCTAAAGGGAAAAAATCAGTATAGATTTAAATATTTATTACCATAGAAATATAGACAAATCTCTAAGTCTAGCCTGCAGCTGTACCACTGTGGTGTCTGATCCCATCAGATCTCAGAAGCTGTGTGGCATCCGATCCCGTCAGATCACAGAAACTAAGCACGGTTGGACCTGGTTAGTCCTTGGATGGGAGACCGCCTGGGAACACCAGGTGCTGTAGGCTTGGGAGAAGGACCTGGCAACCCATTCCCCCCAAAACAATGAGCCATTGAAATCCCTATGAATAGCAGAGAAGCACTGACAATAGTGTTTCACCTGTTGTACATAGGGTTGCTATAAGTTGGACATTGACTTGATAGTACCAAACAACAACCTCTAACTAATTCAAATAATACAGAAAAATGAACATGGAAAGTAAAAATGTCCTGTTATGCTTCCTCCTAGAAATGACCAGAGTTAATGGCCTGTCTTACTGCTTTCCAGATCTTTTTATACATATGCAATCAAATATATACACTTTTGGAGAGGGTACTACAAAAAACACGGTCCATCCTTCAACACTTTGATCTAGGAATTTTTTCGAGTATCTATTTTTTGGACATCTTTCCATCCATTACTTTATAGATATACTATATACTTTTTAACTGCTCCATATGGTTCCATTGAGTGAATGTCATTTCAGGTGATTTTTTTTTAGCTGATATATTGTTTAATGATATATATGACATATGATATATAATGATATAATGGCACTTAACAACAACAACAACAACAACAACAATAATGCCTATAAACAATTTTGAAGGATTCAATTAGTCATATTCTCATTATACAAATATACCATTATCAGTTTTGCATATTTTCTTCCATCTGTCTTCATCAATCATTCATTTAACCAAGCACTTCCTACTGAATCCCTCCCACTAAGGGATGGGTCCTGCCAGGTCCTAGCAAATGAACGTAGCTAGTTTTTATTTCTAGTTTTTTTTATCCCCTGGTACTTACAGGTTGAACCCCAGGCCTTACACATACTTTGCAAGCTTGACCACTATTCTGCACCCCTAGCCCAGTTTTTGGGAGAAGGACATGGCAATCCACTCCCAAGGCAATCCTTAAACAGTCAGCCATTGAAAACTCTATGAGGGTCGCTATGAGTCGGATACCGACTCAACGGCACCTAACAACAACAAGCCCAGTTTTTATTTTATTCTAATCATTTCTTAATATTTATTTATTTACTTATTTATTCCTTTATTTTGCAGTGCTAGAGATCGAATCCAGGGCTTTGAGCATGCTAGGCAGATGCTCTACCACATAGCTACATCCCTATCTCTCATTCTTAATTTTTTGTTTTGAGTCAGGGTCTCTCTAAATGACATAGGCTGCCTCTGGCCATCTTCCTGTCTCTGCCTCCTGAGTTGCCTGAATTAAAGGTGTGAACCAGCACACCAGGCACTCAGCTAGTTTGTGAGGGAGTAATAAGATACACAAACAAAACCATCATGCAAAGAATTTCTTTTTAAGGCTCCCCAATTGCTTTGTAATTTAAATGTAAATATATCTATTTGTGCAACCTTTAAGTCTTTTCCTAAAAAACAAAAAGGGATCTAGTTTTTGTCAGCTGCTTCTCCATGAGCAGACCTGCTTTCTCCCTCTCTTTGGTCCTGCTGTCCGGTCATTGCTATGATGGGGGTGGGAAGGGCCACAGCTAGATGTGGCATCCTTTGGTTTGTGGTAGCCTTTGGCTGACTGGTCATTCACTCCACCGTTCTCTCAGTTTCTTTTGGATCATGCAGGATGTGGGCTGGTTTGGGGGCCACTTCTACCCTATGAGATACATCTAGAGAAAGTGCTACAAACACATCAATCCTCTTTTAACACTACAGATAAAGATAGAAGCAGGGACCTGGATTATCATGGTAAGAAAATCAAGGTGTTAAATTCTTTATATGCAATGAGTATTCTCTTTTATGAGAAAAAAATGTGTCTTATGTTAGGAATTAAATGGTTTGTATATTTGGAAAACTCAACAGGAAATATTTGATACAATTTTAGTGTTTATTAAAATGTTTAAAAGGCACTTAAAATATATATCAGATGGCCCAAAAATTAAAATTCAAGTAATTAAGTTTAATATGAATAAAGAGGAATTGTGGCACAAGAAGGCAAAAGGCCTTTTTAAAACATCTTTTAAAAAACAGCTTGATTGAAGACAGGCATGATGGCACACACCCATAATCCCAGCACTGGGGAGGCCAGCCTAGGCTACACAGCAAGACCCTGTCTCAAAAAAAAGATAAAAATAAAAAAAACAAAATGAAAAACCTTGATTGAGATATAATTCATATGCCAAACAATTCACTCATTTACATAATCCAGTAATTTTTTTGCATTTTTACAGATATGTATAACTTCTCTGCCTGCTCCCACTATGGCATCCGATCCTGTCAGGTATTGGAAGCTAAGCAGGGTTGGGCCTGGTTAGTGCTTGGATGGGAGACTGCCTGGGAACACCAGGTGCTGTAGGCTTGGAAGAAGGATCCAGCAACCCACTCCCAAAAGACAAGCAGCCATTGAAAACCCTATGAATAGCAGAGAAGCACTGACAATAGTGCTTCGTCTATTGTACACAGGGTCGCTATGAGTCGGACACCAACTTGAAGCCACCTAACAACCACACATGATCTTTCTGTAAAACATGTGGTCTTTTGAGCCTGCCTATTGTGATTTAGTGTAATGTTTTCAAGGTTCATCTATATTATAACATGTTAGTGCTTTGTTATTTTTTATGGCCAAATAATATTCTCTTTCATGGATATGCCATGTTTTATTCATGCATCCATTGGTTGAATGGATTTGTGTTGTTTCCATTTGGCTTTTATGATTAATACTGCTATAAATGTTCTTTTACATGTGTTTATGTAGATTTATGTTTTCATTTCTCCTGGATAAATATCTAGAGGTGGAATTACTGGGGCATAAGACAACTCTCTATATAAGTAACTGCCATATATATGTTTAATGATTTAAGGAACTGCCAGGCTGTTTTCCAAATTGATTGCACCATTTTACATTCCCACCAGAAGTATATAAAGGTTCCAGTTTCTCCACATCCTTGTCAATGTTTTTAACTCTGAGTCTAGCCATTCTATTAAGTGTGAGGTAATATGCTATGGTAGTTTTCATCAGAATCTGTCTAATGATTAGTGATGTTGAGCATCTTTTCATGTGCTCATTGGTCACTTACATGTCTTGCTTGGAAAAATGTCTATTCAGATCCTTTGACCATTTTTAAATTGGGTCATCTTTTTATTATGGAATGATAAGCCTTCGAGAATGTTTCCTTCATTCCTTCCTTCTTGTTTTTCCCCACTTACTAAAAAAGACCTGGATGAGATAAGGCATTAATTACTTTTGCATAGCTGTGACCAAAATACCTGACAGGAACAACTTAAAGGAGAAAAGATTTATTTTTCTCATGGTTTCAGAGAGTTCGGTCCATAGTTTCTTGGCCCCATGCACTAGGGCAGAGCATCATGGTGGTAGTAGTCTGTGGTGGGGGAGAGCTATTCACCTCATGTCAGACAGGAAGCAGAGAAAGAGAGGGAGAGGGAGAGGGAAATGGTGAAAGAGGGAGCGGGAGAGGAGAGGGACAGGGTGGGTGGGGGCATGGAGAAGATACTCCCAAGACCTGCCCCCAATGACCTACTTCCTCCAGCTATGTCCTATTTCCTAAACTTTCCAGGATTTACCAACATAGCACCACCATCTGGGGACCAAGCCCCCAACACATGAGCCTTTTTGGGGGAACACTTCACATCCAAACATAACAGATAACTAAAGTACTGTTCCTGAGGTCAAGGACCTCACAGTCTGGGGAAGACAAATGTTAAAGAAGAAGCAATTCATGTCCTGGGTGAGGGATCTGGGAGGGCTTCACCCAAGACAGAACTCTCACACTAAGCTGGTGAAGAGCTCAGGCTATGATCTCAGGGGCATCTTATTCTTGATAAGGTCTTCAAACCTGTGAAAAATTTGGATTTAGGTTCTGGTTGAGGTTCAATATGTTAAAATGTAGAGGGTTTTGGTTAGCATTTAAATTTTTTAATCCTATGTGTAGATAGATGAATAATTTCCATTTTTCCTCCAATTTTTATGTATAATGAAAGTTAATGATTTATAAAACAAACAAACAAAAACCCCACGACCATTAAAAGCTAAACCCAAACCCAATTCAGGATTCAGGTTCAAAAACATTTTTAAAATGCTTAAACCAGAACAGGTTCAGGGTTTGGGGTCATGTTTGGGTTCTGTTCGAAGCCCTGCTTTCTACATATAGGATTTAAACCTGAACCCACAGCAAACCTGAATCCTCTAAATTTTAGCATATCGAACATGCATTGGAACCTAAATCCAATTTTTTGTGGGTTTGAAGCTCTGTTCTTGATTCAGCTCTCCAACCTAGGTGATAAATATAAATTAGAGGCTTATGTGGGACCCTCTGGCACACACCTATAATCTCAGCAATTCCAGAGGCTGAGGCAGGAGAATCTTGAGTTGGAGGTCACAGGCAGTGTACACAACTTAGCTGGACTTTGTATCAAAAAAATAAAAGGTGGAGCAGGGTGTGGTGTCACACACCTGTAATCCCAGCAACTGGGGAGGTGGAGGCAGGATGATTGCAAATTCAAGGTCAGAGGCAGCCTTCCTAACTTAGTGAGACTCTGACTCAGAAATAAAAATCGTGGCAGAGCACTTGCAAAATATGTGTGAGGCCCCAGATTCAACTCCAAAGTGCTGCAAATAAATAAATATATAAACAAATAAATTTATGTTTAAAAAGGCAAGGAGGGTCTGGGGGTGCACGTCAGTGGTAAAGTGCTTGCTTAGCATTCATGAGGCCTTGGGTTCAACCCTCCAATACTGCCAAAAAAAAAAAAAAAATAGTGAAGGAAATGCCTTCAATACATTGGGTTTATAGAGTCATCTGCATGACAATCCAAAAGGTAAACACCATGATTAAACCATTTGCTAAATAAAAGTGTTAAACAGCAGCTTCTGGCCCATGCAGACCAGGCAGTCCCATTTGGTAATTTAGGGGCTGTTGTTTAGGTGCAGACAGGTCTGACTCCTAGCAACTCTCATAGGTTTTCAGTGGGCGATTATTTCGGGATTGCCTCAGGAGTGGACAGCCACATCCTTCTCCCTTTTTTGTGGTTATGGGGACCAAACCTCAGTCCTCAGAGTGCACAGAGTAGCACTCTACCAACTTAGCTAAACGCCAGCCCCAAGAACACCCTATAACCCCTATAATCTCAATAAAAGCTATAGGAACACTTCTCCTTGTTAAAAATATATCCAAATACATTTCATCTCTCTAAGAATATACCATTACCACCATAGAAATCCCTGATTTTTACTTTATTAAGGCATTATGCCATTTCAAAGGGATAATATCCATAGTAACTGATTTATTAAAAGGGATCAGTTTATTGAATATTGGATTTAGAGTTTTTAAAAAACAATAACTCCTAAATTGGAAGCTAAGGATTTTTACCTTGGCCAAATCCCAGTCTCTCCAACTCATTTTCCTTGTATATACAACAGATTCAGGACTACCTGTTTTATGTGGCAATTGAAAGAATTAAGTGAACCAACATATGGGGCCTGGCCAAAATAGAACCTCAAAATAGTAGTGTGAATTTGTGTCCGAGAACCTTGATAACAAGGAACACTGGAAAACAAAACAGGGGACACCGTCTTAGTGAAGGAGCTACAAGGAGGAGTCTGGGGTTTGTTAAAGGACATCAGAGTGGAGGTGGTGGTGGTGGTCCCGCTGGGAAGGAAATGCCAGGAATAAAGCAGGGGGCGGTGTTGAGAGCTGAGGCTACATCAGCCTGACTTTACAAGTCTAGGTGGCTTCCAATTAGCGACAGTCACAGGCTGAAACCTCGCTGTGCTGAAATCCGGCAGCGTGTGGCCTTCCAAGGACAAATGGCATTGACTCTGGGAACCCCACATCCTGTCAGGCTTTGTGTGATTCCCTTCACCAGTCATCAGGGGTTTTCAGGGGAGCTATGGACGAGGCATGTAGGCATAAACACTGGATAGCCTTGGATGGGGGCCCCAGATCCCCCTGCTTTGGTCACTGCTACCCACAGACGCGTGGGACATACCATAACTGCTCTGAAAAATGAAAATAAATCTTCTTTCAGCTTTGTAGTGCCAGCAAAGAAAAATCTACTTTCTAACTGTCTTATCCACATAACAATGGTACCTCTGTTCCTATCGGGTAAATTTGTGGCCTCTGGGATGCTGGCCTCTTGTGATCATGCGGGGTACATGGAGTCCTTTGATAATGGCCCTTTATCCCAGCCTCTAACTCAAAGTAACAAACACACTGAGGATGACTCCAGCAAACACAACCAGTGCTTTGCCGGCTGACCCTGAAATGGAGACCCACCTCCTGGAGAAGCATGAGACCTCTTGTGCATTCAAGAGAAACAGGAACTCTGGCTCCCTGCACACAGCTGCACTCCCGCTAGGAGCTCAGACAAAGTCTATCGCTAGGGGAAACCCAAACTACCCAGCAAGGTTATCCTGACCCCCGAATGGAGCAAATCACCCCAGCCCTGGCCTGCTTTTTCATGTGCTTCCCACAGCGCAGTTCAACATCATATGCCTTTGTGGGTTTTATTGAGGTGAAATTCTTATGACATAAAACTAACAATTTTGACTGAACAATTCAGTGGCATTTGGTATGTACACAATGCACCACCTCTGGTTTCAAAGCATTTTCCTTACTCCAGAATAGGATACCATACCTATTAAGCAGTCACTCTCCATTTTCCTCACCACCAGCCCCTCACCACAACCTATTTGCTTTCTGTTTCTAGGAACTTACTTGTCCTGCATATTTCACGTGAATGGACTCATACAATCTGAGACATTTTGTGTCTGGCTTCTTTCACTTGTTAAAATATTTTCAGGATTTGCTCATGTTGTAGCATATATTACTTCTTCATTCTTTTTTATGCTGAATAGTGTTATATAGTATGAATATACCACAATTTGTTTATCCATTCATCTGCTGATGAACACTTGACTCTTCCTCTTTTGGCTACTGCCAACAGTACTGCTGTGAACATAGCAATGTTCACAGTGCTTGTATGAGTCCCTACTTGCCAACTTTTTGGGTGTATACCTAGGAGTGGAATTGCTGGATCATACGGTAATTTTGAGGAACTGCCAAGCTGTTTTCCACAGCAGTGGTACCATTTTACGTTCCCATTATCAATGTGCAATGGTTCCAGTTTCTCCATATTCTAACATTGTCATTTTTTTTTTAGACGTCTGACTGTCTTCAAACAAACAAACCCACACTGTCTTCAAATTCACCATTCTCCTGCCTCAGCCTCCCAAGTGCTGGGATTATAGGTTTGCCCCATCATGCCTGGCTGGGTTTTGCTTTTTAAAATTATAGCCATCCTACTGGGTGTGAGGTAAGGTGTCACTGTGGGTTTGTTTTATATTTCCTGATGATTAATGATATTAAGCATCTTTTCATGTTTGTTGGCCATTCATATATCTTCTTTGGAGGAATACCAATTCACGTTCTTTGCTCTTTTATAATTGGGTTGTTCATCTTTTTGTTGTTGACTGGTAAGAAGTCTCTGTATGTTCTAGATAAACTTACATGCTTTTGTTGCTTTTATCACTTTGCAATTTCTTACATTTGTGCCCTCTATTAGACACAGAGTTCCATGAAAGCAGAGCCTTTGTAAAATTTAAAACAAAAGAAACAACAACAAAAAAGAACCAAAAAATCTTCTAGTCCCAAGATGTAGAACAGTGCTTAAGTAATGTATGCAAACTGATTTATGAAATGAAGAAATACTAGTCTTTAGGTGATTGTGTGACATAAAATGGGATTCATCCTTAGCATGTATTGTATTCACTCCTGCATGCACAAGATACTTTGAGCAAGGACAGTATTCAGAGTGGAAAGGCAGGGTGACATGGAGTGTAGTGGCTCAAAGCCATGGCAGGCATGCACTTTTGCCTGCTCGGCTTCCTTCTCCCCTCTAAAGACAGGATCTCTTCTTCCTCTGAGGAGCTCATTCTGCATGGTTCAGATCCGCTGCTATTGCTATCCATCCAAGAGTAATCACAGGCCAGGCCTGATGGGTTCAATGTGTGAACTGAAGCTTTCTGAAGAATCCATATCTGTGTTGAAGATCCTGCAGACAGACTGACTGACTAGAACTTTGTGATTGTGGAGAGACAAAATGTTGCAGATTGAGAGCCAAAATTATCCTGGGCTATCTTTAGCCTCCCATACTAGCCATTTACTGCCAACATCTCTATCTGACCTAGCACTTTTGTGAGGATAAGGTAAAACTTTTGAAATGCATGGTTAAACTTAGAAGACCACCAGCTTTCACCAACCCTAAAGCTAAGAATGTTATAACATGAAACCTATAGAGGAGGTTTTCCTGCTTTGCTGTAAGCTGCTTGATGTCCTGACCAATGTACTTGGTTAAAGCATTGATTTATGACTTTCTTTTGTTCTATAACTATAAAAGTTCAAGTAACCTTTTCCACAGTGAAATATGTCATTCAGGGTAACCTAAATCCGTGTTCCCAGGTCATGGTCACTCATACTTGGCTCTGAATAAACTATTTTTTATTCCCTTTGGAGCAAGGACTGTGTTCTATATTGACAAATGATGGGCATGTGGCCCAAGCAAGGTTAACCAAAGCCCACTGTAGGTTCTCACTGAAGAAACTCTATTATTTTAATTTAATTAGTTAATTAATTAATTTTGGCTTTTGAGGCAGGGTCTTGCTATGGTACCCGTGACTGGCCTGGAACTTGCTATGTATATCAGGCTCATCTTGAACCTGCAATGATGCCCCTGCCTTTGCCTCTCCAGTGCTGGAATTACGGACCTGTACCACCACACCCAGCCAGGAAGAAATTATTTTGAGGTGAGCAGTCTGCTCATGGAGCCTGTCACTCAGGAGAGACTGTCCAGCATTTGAAGAACAAAGAGCCTCAGTGCCATTATTTTAGCCTCTGAATGTAGCCATGCTTGAAGACTAAGCATTTATAATTCTGAGACTCCCAACTTCTCTTCCTGTTTAAGATGGTTTGAGTTGGAGACCTGTAATTTTTAACAAAAAGATAAAAGAGCATATATTTGGGATTGAAACAGACCTGTGAATCCTAGCTCTGCCATTTATTGGTGGTATACCCTTGGGTAAGGTATCTGACGTCTCAAGGCTTCAACTTCTTCATCTATAGAAAGGAGATGATTTTGAAACCCGCCTCAGCAGAGGGTTTGAAGGGTCCAGGATGTGCATGGGACCAAGAACATGGATTCACACAGCTTCTCCTCTCTTGTGCCATAACATGCTGCTCTTCTCCCGTGGCACTTTCCATTTCTCCTTGCTGGTGCAACATCTGTCTTTAACATGACTATAACTTTCATGAGGACAGGGACTGCAACTGTTGTGTTCACCACTCTGTCTCCATCCTCACTACAGTCCAAATCCCTGGTGTTCCTGCCTGCCCATAAGAGGCGTCACATTGAATAGTGGTAGAATCCTAGCGGATCTAAAATTCCATTGGTCTATTTCTTCTCTTCATCTTGTCCCATGAAAACTTACCAGCTCACTGTCCTGGACTGTATGTGCTTCTCCCAAATCTCTCCTAAGAAGAATCATCAGTTTCCTCTTCGGTTTGCATAATTCCTAAATTGTTTCCCTTTCTCCTGGGGTTACCCTCACTGGCCTCCTGAAGGTGGCCCCTTCCTCCATAGGGAATCCTTCAGGGTTGCCTGTCCATTATCCAGTCATAACACATGCTTGCTGAGTGCCGGTTGTGGGCCAGCTGCTGGGACAGGAGCAAGGGAGACTGGAATATAAATGTCCTCAGATGTAAGTAACCTCAGAGCTCAGAGCCCAGACCTTCTCTCTGCAGATACCAAATGCAGATTCTCATGCCGACTTGCTCCTCACTAGGAGCTGCCCCTAGAATGAAGGCAGGTCTCCTCTGGCTTCCAGATTACTGGGAAAGTGCAGTCCCAGCAGAAGCCTGAAATTCTTTCCTTAGAATGCAATCTCTTTGATTTAAGGCACTGAGCCCCCTCAGGACGTCAATGCCCCAGGAAAGGATTTACTCTGCACTGTTATCATTCATATTTTCAAATGAAAGGAATGTCCAGATGGGCATGGATTGCTTGCTGGATTCTTGTTCTCTTTCATCTGATGCCATCAGCACAAAAACATGGGGACAATCGCTCAGGGAAATCAGCCTGGGCTCCCCATGCCCCAGGGTTTATTGCCTCCAGCCTGGGGACCCCATGATAGCTTGCCTACTTTGCCTATTCTCCCTGTGCAGCATTGCTCCCTCAGCCTCTATATATTCACAGCTAAACCCGGCTGTGGCACCCCTGCCTGCCCAGCCAAGCACATGATGGATTCCTGGCACCTTTGGGCCCTGATTCCAAATTTGCCTGGTTTGGGTCAGGGGTCCATCCTGGTCCAGGCTCTGATGGTGGAGGGCAATGGAGTGATGAGAAGAGGGGAGGGTGAAGCAGGAACACTAAAGACATCTGCTCTGTCAGCACAGTTTGTAGCTTTCTGACCTGAGATTGTAGGGGTGCAGGGAGAGGGGTGAGGGAAAGGGAGAGAGGGTAGGGGTAGGGGGTGGAGAGAAAGAAAGAATGCACTGGGCAGACAAATCTACTTTGTTAGCTTTCAAGTGCTAGACTCCTGAACTGCACCCTCAGCCCATTTTTTTTACTTTTTGAGACGGGGTCTTGCTAAGTTATGCAGACTGCCTCTGGTCTTGAACTTGTGATCCTCCTGCCTCTGACTCCTGAGCTGCTGGGATTACAGGCGTGCACCACCACGCCGGGCTGCTTTGATTCTTTTAACTTTACATTTCTGTTACTGACCTGTTGTTGTTGTTGTTAGGTGCCGTCGAGTCGAGTCCGACTCATAGCGACCCTATGTATAGCAGATCGAAACACTTGCCGATTCTGTGCCAGGCAAACCATCTTATTTATGTTTAAGCCCATTGTTGCAGACACTCTGTCCATCCATCTGGTGGAGGGTTTTCCTCTTTTCCGTTGACCTGCCACTCTTCCAAACATGATGTCCTTCTCCAGGGATTGTTCTCTCCTGACTACATGTCCGAAATATGTAAGACGCAGT
>VMDO01006109.1:29343-104038 GCA_007922755.1 Pedetes capensis | reverse complement strand
GGAAAGGAGAAGGAGGAGGAAAGGAGAAAGAGGAAGAGGAAAAGGAAGAAGAGGATGAAGGTAGTGGCAATAGTATCAACAGAAAAAGGAGAAGAAAATCTAAAGTGGGGTCCATACTTACTATAACTGAAGAAGAGGATTTGAGGGCACCTTTTCCATAGATTTGCCAAGGAGGAATATCATTCAAGTGGAGTACTGAATGAATTAAAGGATGAACATACATCTGTCTGTAGAAGAATTTGCAAAGAGACAAAAGGTAGAGGAAGAAGAAGAAGAGGTGGAGGAAGAGCAGAAGGGGAAGGGGAAGAAGAAAGGGAAGAGGAACGCACCAAGGCCTAGACCATATTTGGCCTGTTGAATACTCAGCAAGTATCCAGGTCATAACAGTTCCTTTGCAGCTGTGGTATTTCTAGCTCCCTACTCTGTAACAAAGTTGTACCATCTCTTCATGTCCTTTGTTCCAAACTCAGTGGACCATGCCACAAACTCCTTCTTTCTTCTAGATTCTCATAGCACAAGTACTCTCAACTTTTCTCTTACTTTTAGCCTAAGCCTAGATTCTCTCCACAAATGTTTAGAGTGTCCTTTTTTCTTAATACATTCTGAGGGGTAGGTACCTATCAAGCACATTATTGAACACTTTGATCCTCAAAATTCCTAGGACGTCGTTATTATTGTGCTCCAAAGTAGAAATGGCTTCAAAGGTCAATATGGTCAAGGTCATGTGGCTAATGAGTAATGGAGTTGGAACTTTCTCCCCAACCCTGCCATCCTGTCATATTTATGTTCACCAGATTAGCCAATGTCCTCTGCTCTTCCTTGTCAACTGAAGAAGGAACCTCCAAATCTATTGATGAATAGGTTCAGAATAGTCTCCTTCAGGGAAACTCAATTTTCTTAAAGGAATAGCTCTTTACCCCAGGCTTCCAGAACTTTTAGGGTATTCACAGTCAATCACTGATTCAGCATTTACTGAGCATCAATTATGTGGAAGGACTATAAAAGTTTCTGTGGATAAAGCAAGCAGCTAAGTGAGGCCCCTGCCTCCATGAGTCAATGTGACAGCAAAAGCCTGTAAATGGAATTTATTTTATATTCTTTAAGAAGAGGGAGTCCCATATAAATAGAATAATAAAATAATTAGAAATAAGCCATTGCCCCCAGGGTGTCTCATCTGAAAGAGACGTTGAAACTCATTTCTATAAAGTAGTCTGCCTCTGTCACAAGCAGGTTCCATTTACTATTCCCAAGACAGTCCCTAGAGTTTCAAGTATACCATCTTAAGTATTATCAAGCATAAGACCAAAGTGTTCTTTATTGTTTGAGAGTTCCATATATGTATACTTTTACTACTTGGGGTTTGAGAGGCTGCAAACTAAATTTCATGAACCATAAAAACTTAATGCTATTAACTTACAGTGAACTCTCTTTCATTTCCTGCCTCCTTTGTCCATACTGGAGTTTTACTTCCCCTCCTTCCTTTATCCACATGAGATTCTGTGCGCCTGTGTGCATGAGTGGGCAGCAAGCACCAAAACTGTATTGATACTGTCCTTTTGCCCCATAGAAGATCAAGACCTTCCTTTCAACGACAGAGTACAGAAGGGCAATCCAAAGGAGCATTCAGAATATCGTATTTTGTTAGGCAGCAATGAATTTTATGGAGTTTAAATGATCCCTAATGACTTTGGGGGAAAAATTGAGCAAACACAATCAGCACTGTGGAAGAGAATTTTTCTGTGGAGAAAGAACTGTTCTATCTGCACAGTTCAATACAGTAGATACTAGCAATGGTGAAAGAGCACTTGAAATGTGACAAGTTTAGCCAAGAAACTAAATTTTAAATTCCATCTCATTTAAAATTTAAAACACCCCTTCAGGACTAGGGATGTAGTCCAGTAGTAGAGCACTTGCTAAAACCCACCTTTGGCCAATCAGCATACATATATAAGAGAAAGCATTCATGTTATTTTAAAATATTTCTTAATAGCATTAAGACTGCTAACATTCCTAAATTGAAATTTTTTCATAAAACAATTATTTCATAATCCCATTCTAGGGATTTTATTGCTAACAAAAAGTGGGACTGCTTGATTTTAATTTATTGTAAAATTGTTTTCTTATTAAGTGATAACTGAAGATTTTGTCACAGCAATAAATGCACTACTTTAAAGTTTTATACTTGCTACTGCAAGATTTGGGGGCATGTAGATCTTGGTCTTCAAGATGAGGCTCTACCTAAATGGAAGAAGGAAGCTTTTCAGTCCATCAACAGATGAGTGGATAAAAAAAATCTTTCAATATATACATACAGGTAAATACTATTCATCCATTAAAAAGGGAAATTCTGACACATGCGTGGGGGAACCTTGAAGATACTATGCTAAGTGAAATAAGCCAGGCACAAAAGAACAAATACTTAATGATTCTACTTGTATGAGATTCTAGAGCAGTCAAATTCACATAGACATAAAGTAGAATGTGGGTTGCAAATAGAGTGAGTAATGTGAAGTCTTATGAGTATAGAGTTTCAGTTAGAGAAAATGAAAAGGTTCTGGAGATGGATGTTGGTGAAAGTTGCTGTACAATATGAATGTACTTAATCTCAAAAAACTGTACATTTAAAAATAAAGGGAAAATTTAATTTTCTGTGTATTTTACCAAAATAAAAAACATTTTCATAATTCTTTTTTAGAGGCATTTTAGATGATGAGCTCTTTATAGAGCAAATCAGGTACTATAAGGTCGTCAACCCCCAATCAGACCAAAGCTCATAAAAAAAAATTTAGATTCAGCGAATAATACACAATCCAAGATTCCTAATAACTCAAATATTCTGCTTAACTGGGTGGTTTTTATTTTTCATCTTGGAAAAAATCTTCCTCAGAAGGATTGGCCAGCACAAACACTGCATTGTCTGAGTAAATGTCACTGAAAGCATCTAGGTAACAGAGTAATTCCACTCTAACCCCAAACTTCCAATGAAAGAACAGACAAAGCATGTAATCCACATATTAGCAATGGGGAGGAGGAGGGAGTTGTCACTCTAGCAGCTTGTTGGTTGTACTCACAGTTGCAATTCTTAAGACTCAGCACATACCATTATGTAGTAGACACTCAATAAATATGTTCATTGAATAAACAAGTGAAAAAGATAAATGATGGAAATGAATGAGTGAATTAATAGTTTAGTTCAATACTAAACTGAATCTCCACGTGTTTGGACTGGTAAGGAAAGTTTATGGGATATGACAACAGAATTCTACTTCCACATGAGACTGAGAAATAATTCTAAAAGAATGCTTGATTCAATAATTTTTCTGCAATTAGAGACTAGAAGAATGATTTTGAGTACATTGAAGTTTGTGTTACTCAGAAAAGTCTTCCATCCCTACACCTGAAAGCTTGTTATGAGTCCTAAAGAGAAAAGAAGCCATGTGGGAAAGCTAATTCACTAAAATGTCTATAATAGGACAGAAGCTTTCATTAGTACATCATCAATACCCAAGGCTGGGGGTAGGAAAAGACATAACAAGTGAAGACTGGTAGTGTGTTGGGGATTTTTAAAATTATATTTCTCAGCTAGGATCCCTCATAACAGCCTGAGGGGCTGACCCCTAGTTGACCCCAGGGCTCATCCCACTCACTCAAACCAGCCCCTCCCATCAAGTGAGCAAAGATGGCCCCCGGCCAGCTTGACCTGCCCTAACCACCCTAATTTTGATTGGCTCTCCTCACCACTTTCAGGTAATAACTGTCCCTACCTGGCAGGTATGTCAGTTTACCCACTGTACCTGTCAGGTGTGGGCCCTGATTGGCTGAACCCCACCATGTGACCCCTCCAGGACCCTATAAAAGCAGGGCTCCTGGACCCCCATCTTCACCCCTATTGATCCTGACCTCTCTGACCGTCTCCTGAACCTCATCACCTGGACCAGCACTCCCTACTCCAGCAAGACCTTCTAGCAAGCCGGCGAGATCAAGCCCAGGGTCCCCGAAGAGCTGAAGGCATCTAGCAACCCACGAAGAGCCTCCCAATTCCTCCCATCCTTGGGAAGGAGGGAGGTAAAGAAGGCGAGCTGCAAGAGTCAAGACCATCAGACCTCCACAGAACACCAGTGGCTGTGGCTGTGCCTTTAAGGCTGAGCTGTACCAGCACTTAGCCTGCAGCATTCCATGCTGCAGGCCTAGAGCCAGCACTTAAAGGGATAGAGCTTTGCTCTATAGGGGCCACTTATTCCTTGCTCTCCATTAGGGGAGCACCCCAATAAACCTTGCCTTCCCTTGTTTAACCATCAGAAGGTCTCCGGAGGTCCTTCTTTCCCGACACTGACCACATTGTTATGTTGAGGGTTTGGCCCTAATCTCAGCCGGGCTAGAGCTAAAACCCCAACAGTAGTGTTTGTTGGTATGAATGGCTTTAGAATTGACAGTAGGCAAAAGGCTACAAGCATAGCTTTGGAAAGAAAGCTTGGAGAGTGATTATAAATTGTAGTTAACACAAACTTCAATGCCCTGAAAGTAAGCACCAGTGAAGATGTCTTTGACAAGGCATACCAAAATATAGTTTCATAGGTTTCACAGGTTCCCATAAAGTTTAAAGTACGTCCACAAATATTAAATGCATCCTAAAGAGTTTCAATGCTGGGATTTAGCTCCGTTGGTAGAGAAATGCTCTGCAGTCTCTGAGGTCCCCCAAGTTCAATTCCCAGCACCGTAAAAGTGGGAGAAGGTTATTGCAATCCATTCCCGAGGCATTTCCAAAACAATCGGCCATTGAAAACCCTCTGAGGGTCACTATGAGTCAGACATGACTCGATGGCACCTAACAACAACAACAAAGATTTTCAAAGATATTTTGGGAAAATTTTGTGGAATCCTGGAGGTAGGTGAAGGCAAAAGCTGAATGAACAGTATCTGTTGTCATCATTGCTCTACTAGGTTAATGTTAATAGTAAATGACATGCTCACACTTAAACACTGTCGCAGAGACTATTAGTGCTCCCATTCCTAATGGCACATAGCCATCAAGAAAAAAAAGACATCATATTTCCCAGTATCTCTTGCAACTATGTATGACCGTGAGACTCAGTTCCCACCAAAGAATATGGACAGAATTAAAAGGGGACACTTGGCAATGTCTGTCATTGTAACAGAGTGGGGTAAGGTTACTGGCAACCTGTATGTAAGTCATTTTTTGTCACTAAGACAAATTCCTGAGAAAGCAACTTAAAGAAGGAAAGATTTATTTCAGCTAATGGTTCCAGAGGTTTCAGTCCACAGATGGATGGCTCCATTGCATCCAGCCTTGTGGCAAAGGAAACATCATGGCAGAAGAGGATGGTGGAGAAAAAGAGGTGCTCACTTCATGGCAGCCAGGAATCAGAGAGAGAGATTGATTGAAGGGAAGGGGCAAGAGATAAGATATGTCCTTCAAAATCATGCCCTTCATTACCTACTTCCTCTAAGTAGGCCCCACCTTCTAATGTTTCTATCACCTCTCAGTAATGTCATCAAATTATGAATCTATCATTGATGAAGCCAGAGATCTCATGATCCAATCACTTCCGAAATGCCCCTCTTCTAAACATGCTGCATTGGGAACAGAGCCTTCAACACATGAGCCTTTGGGGGATGACATTACATATCAAATGAATAACAAGAACTTAGTGGCCAAAGACACTGCCAAATATCCTACAAAGCCTACAATCCTACAAGGACATCACCCCAACAACAAAGAATTATTTGGCCCAAAATGTCAATTGTGCCAATGTTGAAAAACCCTGACTTAAAGGGAAGAGACACAACCCTCTCCTCGTCTGTCAGGTTGGAGTTGGGATATAGCAGTGGCCCATGTTGGACCATAGAAGATATCAGACAGAGCAAGACATGAGCCTAGTTCTTAACAATTTTATAGTGCAGAGCCACATCTCAGACTTTAAATAAGAGTAAAATAAAGTTCCATTTAATCTACTGGCATTGAGTCTTATTTTATGCACCTGAAACTACTTGTATATCTTAACCAATGCAGAAGTGAAATTTTACTTAGAGTCCTTTCAGGTGTACCGCAAAAAAGAAAGAATTTTTAAAAAATCACACGTGGCAGAAATCCTTTCTTTGCTATTTAGCACCCACTTCTCCATGCATATAACAACAACAAATCTCCATGCATATTGTAAAAGAATTTCTTTTAGGGAAGTCCTTTCAACCCTACTGTATGCCATGTCTTTTGGATAGATATGACCCAATCTCCATCTCTACAATGGACCCTGATTCACTCAAGTAAAACCTTACGTGCCCAACTCTCTAGCCATGGTGACTGACTCTCAGAGATGTTTTCACTGTTGCACTGGATTTTTCAGATGAAGATGTGAGACTAGCAAATGCTCAAGCCATCTTGTGTCATGAGGGAAGCAGCTAAATGATGAAGCTGGCACACAACAAATGAAACAGTTAAGAGATGATGAAAATTCACCATTTGATTCCTCAAATCACATTGTATCTATAATAAGCCCTACATATGGCCCTTTCAAATACATAAATTAATAGGTGTTTTGCTTATACAAATTGTGTTGGGTACCTGTCACTTGCCACTGAAAGATTCCTAACAGATACACAGAGTTTCATGGGAGGAAAAAATCTGACAGGAGAAAATCCACTTTCAGGACCTTTGTACTTCACTCAAGGATCAGGATATCACCTACAAAAGTTTTCTGTAGCAGGAAAACCATAGTAACACAAGTTTTGCCATTGTCTAGTGTGTGCACTAGGGAAGGTAGGCATGAAGGGATTTGAATCATCACTGCATACATATCCCTCAGAGTTTAGAAGTAGTATTTCAATCTTCACATGTGATATATGAACTTCTCTTTACCATTCCTAATTTACCTTGTTGTCAGTGTATGATTCATAGCAACCCTACATACAATAGGCAAAACAGTATTGTTAGTTCTTCTCTGCTATTCATAGGGTTTTCAATGGCTCTAATTTACCTAGGTATTAAAATAATCAGACAGGAAAGGGATTCTATTTTCCTTCATGTTATTATTCTTTATGATCTCTCATTAGTGAAAGATGAAGATCTTTAGCAATTACTCTGATTATGTTCAATTGCTCAGATTCCTGGGAATCCATCATAATCTGTCAGCCCTAGCTAAATAGAATTTTTTTTTTAGTACTCAGGGTTGAACCCAGGGTCACACGCTTGCATGCTTTGCAAGTGGTGTACCACTGAGCTGCACCCCAAGCCCATTTTTTTACTTTTTGAGACAGGGTATTGCTAAATTACGCAGACTGCTTCTGGTCTTGCGATCCTCCTGCCTCCACCTCCAGAGTCGTTGGGATTACAGGTGTGTGTCACCATGCCTGGCTGCCTAAACAGAAATTTTTGTTTGTCTTTTTTCTTATTCTTGAGTTCAGGTTCCTATACTTTCTAATCATTGCTAGAAACCTAGCTTGTTCTCAACTATCAGTTTCAAAGCAACTCTCAGAGATAACACATGTTTTTAGACTCAGAGCAATACTACTCTAATAGAATGTTGTTGAAAGGAGCTATGGCCAGGGATTGGCCATGTTTTCAGCCTAGAAGCCTTCTTGATCCCTCAAATCAGACAATGAGTATACTTGTCTCAATGATAAGCTGCCTTATTGTCCCATATTTTATAGGTAGTATTCAGTCTGGTTGTTCTTGATCTTCGTGTATTGTAGTTTTCAGGTTGTTTCTGATTCTTATGTGTGAAGCCCGCTGTTGCCTGAAGTCTGGTCTACTTTTGATTTAATAGCTACAAATTAATAGCTATGAAACCTAAGTGTTGGGGTTCAGCTCAACTGGTAGAGTACTGCTCTGTGCTCTCTGAGGCCCTGGGTTTGATCCCCAACACCACAAATATGGAAGAAGAACCTGGCAGCCCACTCCCAAAACAGTCAGCAGTTGAAAACCCTATGAATAGTAAAGAAGCAGTGACATAATGCCAGGCATGGCATAGTGTGGGGGAGTGTTTCATTGTGTTGTATATAGGGTCACTATGAGTCAGACTCACCTTGATGACACCTAAAAACAACAACAGTGAAACCTAAATAAAAGTACCCAATCTCTCTGTGTCCACCTATTTTCTTCTTAAATGAGAAGAGATGGGAACAGTGCTATTGTATAACCTGATAGTTGCAAAGTTTCAATTCAAAATACCATGTCTTTAAAACTAAAAGCATTGAAGTCAACAATCCACTATTCAAATGATTGCTTGGGAACAAAATTGACAATGAATTGATACAATTCCATACTAAACATGAGTCTAAAGAGCAGCTGCAAATGGGCAAACCTCATACCTTTTACACATTAGATATTCTAAGGAACAAGCTACTGTACTGTCCATAAACAATCTGAGTAAATATCTCTTACCTGACAAAGCAACTACCTAGGATTTCTTTTAATTACACTGACTCTTGTCTTAAGGACTCTGAGTGCAACATTCCCCCTACTCAGAACATTCAATCACCTCTCTTTTGCTCTGATATTACCCATATATCCCTGATATTACGTATAGATCTAAAGTATTTCTGATATTTCTCTATGGCAATGGACCAATCAGCTCTCAGCCTAGACATCACTTCTTGTGGAAAATCTTCCCTAACCACCACCCTACCTAATCCAACCATCTGGCATACCCCTGTTCTTCTCAATCATAGCCTTTACCAGTCTGAATTTAAGTTGATTAATTATTATATATGGGAGAAAGATATGGCAACCTACTCCCAAGGCAATCCTGAAACAATAAGCCATTGAAAACCATATGATGGTCACTATAAGTCAGACACGACTCTATGGCACCTAACAACAACAATTATTATATATACAAAAGTGTAAATTCCATAGTGACAGGGATCATGTCTATTGCATACAGAAATTAAGTGCTCAATAGATGCTTATTGATAGAATGGAGAGAAAGATGGATAAATGGATAGCTGGATAGTAGGAAGTAAGAATAGATTAGTACAGTAAGTTTCCTCATGCTTGTTCTTTGTAAATCTGAAAAATGACAGGCCCGCCTATGAGTACAAAGCATTTCAGTCTTTCAAGTATTTTTCATGGATTTATGTTACTTTTCTGAGTAAGAAAGACAAATGAGAATATTCTTCTTTTAAAATATAACTTTAAGGATTTTTACAAGGTAAGAAATTACAGACTTTAACTAAAGAAAACATAGCTGCATCAGAAATCTGAGTTTCTGAAATCTGTGTCCTCTTTTTGTTCGTCTGCACCATCCCAAGATGATACTGGCAATGTCTTAGCCTAGAACCCTTCTTGATCAACTCTAATGTGATGATGACTACATTTGTCTCAATAACAAGAATTTAGCTTCTGAGGTGGAAGTTCAAGGACTCAAGTACTAAGAAAGGCCACTGAGAAATTGAAGTACTATGATTCTCCACACACAACAAGAAGATAAGCAATTTCAAATGTTTCAATCATTTGCATTAACAAAAATGAAGATTAAAAATGAAATTACACTCAATGATGTTATCAAAAATAAATTAATTGGATATGACAGACTTATAACTAATATGATTGTGTTGGCTACACACAAAGGCCATGTGTTTCATATATTGTTTTCTAAAGGACTGTGAATTACAATTTGTATTCATTATACTAATTCATGAACTTAGAATCAAACTGAGAGCTATTTAATTCTTAGGCCCCTTTCATGTCCTGTATAAACCTTCATTGGAGGTCTTGAAAATCACTTACAAAAACTGAAATTAGTTTTCTTCCTAATCCCTTAGAGACCAATGCAGTGCATTTTATCATATGATGATGATTAAAACTGCTGAAATGAGTCATGATATAATTAGGAATTTTTTTGTCCAACTCAAGCCCATGAACTACATCCAGCACTGGTTATCTTTAAATTGTTCCAGACAAATTTGTCAGATTAAGCACAGGCATAGAAGGAGAGAATAAGTGACACTATGGGAACTGCAGGAAGTCCAGCATGGCAGAAATTTGTACAGCAAAGCAAAGAAACTCTTACTCTCTTAGCAGCTGGTGTGATAATTCCTATAAGAGTATTACTGCATGTGTTTTAAGGACATGTTTTAATAAGCTACTTGGAATGAGAGGTGAGACCTCAAGGGATATATTCCAACTAAAAATGATGATTCTTAAAGAAGAATAGAATTTCAAAATAGAAGAACACTTGATTTTGTTGAGTCCTTTGATACTGTCAGGTAAAGCCAAATTGCTCAGTATGGTAAAGAGATGAATGTGAAGAACCCATAATGGGAGGAGAGGGTGGATCCAGGACGACTGTATATCTTAGCAGGAAGACAAAGACAAAAACAAAAATCCCAGGAGTGCCACAGTTGAGAAAGAACTTCGGAGAAAATAGTGTCAAATGGTTGTTAATGAACCACTTGTGATGGACTATTCCTTTCATCTCCCCTGTGGATTCTGTGTTTCTTACTAAGACTTTTACAAAAGTAGATCTGAGAAAGAGAATGTGAAGATACAAAAAAGTTCTATGTCCATGGGGCATAAAACAAAAACAAAGCCTGCTTTTATAGAAGAGACATCAGGCATCTGGGGTGACATAGTATTTGAGGCAAAGTGAAAATGAATGAGTCTGGAGGAAGAAGCAGGATAACTTTATGAAGGGCCATGTAAGCAATCTTAAAAATTATGCACCTCATTTTAGGGCAAACACAGGACAGTTAAAAATATTTAAGATGAGGAAAGACATCATCAGGTTTACAATTTAGAAAAACTATTTTGGCAACGATTGAGAGATTGAGTTGGTGGAAGCAATGTTAGGGACAAAAGGAGGTTAGAAAGCTTTGTAGCAATCCAGGCAAGAGATTTTAATAACATGAACTGTTATAATGGCAGTGGAGATGGAGAGAGGTGGATAATCTAGATATATTAATGAAAACTTACAATTAAAGGGTCTTGATGATTGACTGGATATGGAAGAAAGAGTGACCTCTCTTCCTAGCATTCCTGGAGCTGAGAAAATTCCCAGGAGTTCCAATTTCCCAAATGGAGCAGGTGGGCTGGAGATATAGCTCATTGGTAGAGCATTTGCCTAGGATGCTGAAGGCTCTGGGTATGATCCTCAGTACCATGAAAAATTTAATTTAATTTAACTTAAAAATACATATATAATAGAGTGATTATAGACAAACCATTCTGGTTGGCATGACTGTGGAGTTCCATGGATGCAGGTCCTTTTAAGATAAAGACAAAACAGTCTTGGGAAAATTGCATAAGTTTAGTCACCATAATGGAGTTGACGTTATTGGTGAGTAAGGATGGCACTCATTTTCTGGCTTGGGAATGGACGTGACAGTAACTGAGGCAG
Source organism: Pedetes capensis (assembly GCA_007922755.1). Lineage (NCBI taxonomy): Eukaryota > Metazoa > Chordata > Mammalia > Rodentia > Pedetidae > Pedetes > Pedetes capensis. The sequence goes on along the minus strand of VMDO01006109.1, from coordinate 92,684 downwards.
GGAAGGCAAAAATAGAGGTAGATTCAGATGGGAAGAGAATTCTGAGTTTCATTTTTGGATATGTTGAGTATCAGGAGCCTAAAGGACATCCAAGAGGAAATATCCAGTAGATAGACAGATTCTTCTAATAACTTACTCAACAGATATAGTGTCTCATGCTTCTAATTCTAGCAGAGGCAATACGATTGAACTTATGAGACCAGAGGAAACCCTCCTCTCAATACTGGAAAAAAAAATAGAATTCTCTCAAAGTTTTCATTTTAAATACTCAAGAGAGAAAGCTCAATCTAAAATATACATTGAGAAGTAATCAGCACTTGAATCTATGTATATGAGTGAATTAGACTGCGCCTGGGGAATTTACATAGAAAGGAGACAGATAAAGGGAAAGGAAAAGAAAAGAAGAGAAGGGAAAGGAAGGGAGGGGAGGGCAAGGGAAAGGAAGAAAAAGGAAAGGAAAGGAAGGTAAGGAAAGGAAAGGAGGGGAGGGGTAGGTAGCGGAGGAAGGAAAGGAGAGAAAAGGAAAGAAGGGAAAAGAAGAGAGAGAGAAAGGTAAGTAGATGGGAGAGGAAGAGAAGGGACTGAGGACATAACCCTGAGAAACATCAAAATTTACAGGATAAATAAAGATGCCTGAGATGGAGCAGCTCTAATAGCAAGATTAAAACCAGGAGTGTATGGGTTAGAAATCAGGACAAGACAATGTTTGAAGAAGGAGGTGAATATGACCAAGCAATACCACTCCTGCTGGTATCTATGATACTGGTAGCATAGCTTTCAGAATCACAGCAACATGCAAGCCCCCACAGTTCAGCAAACTGACAGACATGTGGTGGACAGGTTTCAGCTGAGCTTCCAGACTAAGACAAACTAGGGAGAAGGACATAGCTCACCCACACCTGAAAAAATTAGCCATTAAAAACTCTATGAATAGCAAAGGAACACTGTCAGGTATAGTGCAGGAAAATGAGCCCTGCAGATTGGAAGTCACTCAAAAGATGATGGGGTAACAGTTGCCTCCTCAAAGTACCTTAATGACAGGAATAGAGTAAAGCCCCAGGGATCTCCATTTGCTGATTTGACATGACTCAAAATGAAAAAGAACAGCTGTAAACATCCATTAATAGTTGGAATATGGAATGTATGTAGTATGAATCTAGGAAATTTAGAAATCATTAAGAGAGAAATGAAGCACATAAACATTGACATTCTAGGCATCAGTGAGCTAAAATGGACAAGGATGGGCCATTTTGATTCAGATAATCATATGGTCTACTATGCTGGGAATGACAGATTAAAGAGAAATGGGGTTGCATTCATCATCAAAAAAGACACTTCAAGATCTGTCCTGAAGTACAATGCTGCCAGTGATAGAATAATATCCAAATGCCTATAAGGAAGGCCAGTTAATATGACTATTATTTAAATTTACACACCCACCACTAAGGCCACAAATGAAGATAGGGAAGATTTTTACTAGCTTCTGTAATCTGAAATAGATCAAACATGCAGTCAGGATGTCCTGATAATTACTGGTGACTTGAATGAAAAAATTGGAAACAAAGAAGTCTCAGTAGTTGGGAAATATGGCCTTGGTGACAGAAATGATGCTGGAGATAGAATTTTGTCAGACCAATGACCTTTTCATTGCAAATACATTTTTCACCAATATAAATGATGACTATACACATGGAAGTCACTAGACTGGACATACAGAAGCCAAGTTGACTACATTTGTGGAAAGAGGTGATTGAAAAGCTCAATATTAAAGGTCAGAACAAGACCAGGTACAAATTGTGCATCAGAAAATCAACTGCTCATATGTGGGTTCAAACTGAAACTGAAGAAAATCAGAACAAATATACTAAAGCCAAGGTATGACCCTAAGTATATCCCACCTGAGTTCAGGGACCACCTCAAGAACAGGTTTGATGAGTTAGATCCTAATGACTAGAGAAGTTGTGGCATGACATCAGAGACATCATTCATGAGAACAACAAATGGTTATTTAAAAGACAAGAAAAAAGGAAAAGACCAAATTACATGCCAAAAGAGACTCAGAAAATTGACCATGAACAATGACCAACTAAAGTGAAAGAAAGACAGGACAAAGTTAAAGAACTAAACAGAAGATTTTTATAGGGCAGCTTGAGAACACAAAATCAAATATTATAATGACATGTGCAAAGAACAGGAGGTAGAAATCCAAAAGAGAAGAACACACTCTATTTTTCTCAGGCTTAAGGAACTGAAGAATAAAAATTTTAAGTGTTGAGTGACAATAGTGAAGGATTCTACAGGGAAAATATTAAATGATAGAGGAAACATCAAAAGAAGATAGAAGGAATACACAGAGTCATTATACAAAAAAGAATTGGTGGATGACAAACCATTTCAAGAGATTACATATGATCAGGAACCAATGATATTGAAGGATGAAGTGGAAGTCACCTTGAAGGAACTGGTAAAACATAAGGCTTCAAGAATTGATGAAATACCATTAGAGATGTTTTAACAAACAGATGCAGCACTGGAGATGCCAATTTGTTTATGTCAAGAGATTTGGAAAACAGCTACCTGGCCAACTGACTGGAAGAGATCCATAATTGTACCTATTCCCAAGAAAGAGGGTCCAACCGAATGTGCATATTATCAAACTATATCTTTAATATCATATCCTACTAACTTATGCTATATATCATTCAAAAGTGACTACAGCCATATGTAGACAGGAAACTGTTGGAAAATCAAGCTGGATTCAGAAGAAAGTGTGGAACCAGGGACATCAGTGCTGATGTCAAATGGATAATAGCCAAAAGCAGAGAATACCAAAAAGATGAATATTTATGTATTGTTGTCTATGCAAAGGCATTTTACTATGTGGATTATAACAAATTATGGATAACATTGCAAGGAATGGAAATACGAGGCACTTAATTGCACTCATGAAGAATCTGTACATGGACCAGGAGGCAACCATTAGAACAGAACAAGGAAACACTGCCTGACTTAAAGTCAAGAATGGTGTGTATCAAGGTTGTATCCTTTTACCAAACCCCTTCAATCTCTATGCTGAGCAAATAGTCTGAGAAGGTGCACTTTACGAAGAATAACGTGGCATCATGATTGGGGGAAGACTCATTAACATCCTGTGTTATGCAGATGACATAACTCTGCTTGCTGAAAGTGAAGAGCATTTGAAACATTTACTGATGAAGATCAAAGAACACAGCCTCAGGGTGGATTGTACCTCCACATGAAGGAAACAAAAATCTTTACAACTGGGTCAGTAAGCAACTTCATAACAAATGGAAAAAAAGATTGAGGTTGTCCAAGATTTTGTTTTACTTGGTTCTGCAATCAATACCCATGGAAGCAGTAGTCAAGAAATCAAAGACATTGCATTGGGAAAACCTGTTGCAAAAGACCTCTTCAAAGTGTTTAAAAGTAAAGATGTCACATTGAAGATGACTCATGATACAGTGTTTTCAGTTGCATAATATGGTTGTGAAAGCTGTACATTGAATAAAGGAGACAGGAAAAGAATTGATGATTTTTAGTTATGGTGCTGGAGGTGAATATTAAATATACCATGGACTGCCAAAAGAACCAATAGATCTGTGCTAGAAGAAGTGCAACCAGAGTGCTCCCTGGAAGCAAGGATGACTAGACTGGGTCTTGTGTATTTTGCCATGTTGTCAGGAGGTACCAACCCCTGGAGAAGGACATGTTTTGGTAAGTGACAGATCAACAAAGAAAAAGGAGAACCCTCAACTAGGTAGATTAATGCAGTGTCTGCAACAATGGGCTTGAACATAAAAAGATCATGTGCCTGGCACAGAATCAGGGAGTGCTTCATTTTGTTGTATATAGGGTCGCTATGAGTCAGACCCAACTCAAGGGTATCTAACAACAACAACAAATACCACTCTTGGGTGTTTAGCCTAAGGAATATAAGTCGATATACCATGGAGATACCTGCTCATCCATATTTATTGCACCATTATTGACAATAGCCAAGATATGGAATAAACCATATCTGTCCATCAATAGATTAATGGATAAGGAAATTGTGATACACACACACACACACACACCATAGAGTTTTTATTCAGCTATAAAGAAATACAAAATTATGGCATTTGCTGGAAAATGGAACTACAGTTCATCATTTTAAGAAAAATATGCCAGGCCTAGAAAAATAAACATCTCATGTTTTCTCTCCTATGTGGATGTTAGACTTCAAAATATATTCAATATTAAATTATGTAGGTCATGAAAATATAAGGAGCCTCTGTAGGGAAAGATAACAAACTAAAGAAAAGGAGCAGGGGTAAGAAAAAAGCATAATGGGAGAAAAGAAAGGAAATATCACATATGCTGCCCTTATGGTAAAATCAAGATGTATATATGCCAATAGATACATGCACAAAAAAGACATGCAAATAGAAGGGGGACCTTTGGAGGAGGGAAAGGATAGGGGAGGGGATTCATGAGAGAGTAGTAGTGGAGGTGAACATGAGCAATGTACAATGAAATGCATGTATGGAAACGTGATAATGAGATTTATTGTTGCACACTAAAAAAACACTAATAAAATAAGATTACTGGGAAAAATAAATTGAATATTTTTTAAAAGAAAGAAGAGGGGAAAGAGGTGAGGACAGTGTCAAGTGCTACAGGCAGATCAAGTAAGATCAGCTGAAGTTTATCCTCTGTATTTAGCAATGAAAAAGTTCACTATTGATCTTGGTAAAAGCAGTTTTAGAGAAGTGACAGAGGGAAGTCAGACAGGAATGAATGCAGATAAGAAAACAGATAAAGGAGAACATCTCTCTCAAAAAGTTCAAAAGAATCCAAGATGCAAAAGAAGTAAATGGAGAAAGATGTGAGGTTGAGGAAAATTTCTTATGATAGATATTTTTGTCTGAGTCCTCTAAGAAATAGAGATTGAAGTAAAGATTAAAACACTATTCTTTATTTATGAGATGCAAGCCCAGGAAAATAAGGGGGAGAAAAGGGAAAAATTGGGTAAGGGGAGACAAAAAACTGCACTGAAGTTTTATAAGGAACAACAAAGAAACAGAACAAGTTGTTCATCTGGTATTTGCAAGAGTTGTGTGAGGAGATCTCATCTCCACGTAGTCTGCAGAAGACAGATGGATTGAGGATTTATCCTATGCTTACCTAATCTGGAATTTCATTGGTCAAGTACATCTTTTGAGGATCTTACACTTCCATATTTCTAGGCTATACCATTGTATCTCCTTAGCAATTATTGGGAAGTCAAATTCCATGCCCATAGTGTGTTTTTTATCCAAATATGAAAGTAGAAGGGCATTCTGACACAGGTTTGTGTTCAATGTAGTTAAAAAGACTTAAACAACTGAATGCCACCAGAATGGAGTCAGTAAAGAAGTTGCAAGAATAGGAAAGGAGGCATATAGATGATGGAGACATTTGGATATTAAAATAAATAATGGATGGCCACATAGGTAATTTCATAGACAATGTGAAAAGAAACTGCAAGTTTCCCCATTAACTCTCTCAAAATTCCCTCTGCCCTTGAATATATTTATTTAGTGCTTTGTTGTTGTTAGGTGCCATGGACTGGAGTCTGACTCACAGCAACCCAAAGTTCAGCAGGACAAAACAGTACCCAACGCTGTATACCATGCACATAGTCCTTTTATGTTTGGGCTGATTGTTGCTACCACTACACTTCTTCCCATTTTGAGTCATGCTACATCAGCAAAAGTAGGTCCCAAGGGCTTTACCCCATTCCTATTAAGGTTAACTCTACTTTGAGGAGGTTCCCCAGTTGTTTCTGGAATGCTTTCCAGCCTGAGCAGTGGGGAGGGGGCACTCATTTTCTAGCACTATATTTGACAGTGCTTCTCTGCTACTCATAAGGTTTTCAGTGGCTAATTGTTTTGGGAGTGGGCTGACAGGTCCTTCTCCCTAGTCTATCTTAGTCTGGAAGCTCAGCTAAAACCTGGCCACCATGGGTGGCCCTGCTGGTATCTGAAATACAAGTAGCATAGCTTTCTGCATCACAGGAACACACAAACCCCCACATCACAACAAGCTAACAGACATGGAGGGTGCAATATGCTAGGTATTATTACTTATGGTACATAAAACTATTTTTTTAAAAAAAGCTAAGAATGGTGTTATTATAGATGGTCTAGAAAATGCATGCAATAGTTCTGACAAGGTAAAAAGAAAGTTCACTGCAGGAAAAGTTTCTATCTTAAACATAACTGGAAACCAAGGATATATAGAAAAATATTACAATAAAAAGACAAGTAAATGATAGAGAAATTTTTGATGGGGGGTGGGATGGAGGGAAGTGTACAAGAGGGTAAGGGGGAACCTGTATAAATAATGTACAACAAAATACATATATGGAAATATCACAATGAAAAGAATGTCAGAATCAATCACATTAAGGTGTACATTAAAAATTTCCAATAAATAAATAAACCTGGAGATGGGGAGCATATGGTTGGTGGGAAAAAAAAAAAACTATGTCATTTGAATTCCAATGATGAAAAAGTCACAGAGCCCAAAGCTGGATAATCTGATCTTACATACATACAAACATGTCATTGATGTGTGGACGCTCTGCATCCCATTCCTGCCCAAATCCTGCCACCTTGGCCCTGGCTCTAAACACATAGGAATTCAGGGCACAATTTACCAACAAACTGTACATTCATAGCTAAATTATAAACAAGAGTTAAAAATATTCTAATTGGTAGAAATAGACAAAGTTTAAAGTCAGAGCAATGAGGAGAAACTGAAGCCAACATTTCAGAGAGTACTTAGAAAAGGATTGAAGCCTAGGAAATAAGTTTTCAATATCTGTCAGCAGGAGAGACTCAAATTCTCAGAAACCTGGTTTGGGGAACCTGGACCTGAGACACTTGCATGAGTTCAAAAGTCAGGAAGATTGTCCTGTATGTGACAAGAGGCCTAATATAGGTTCATCCTTTTGCCAGTGAAGCAAATCACTGTCTGGGACAGCAAATAAAAATTTCTAAAAGATGTCAAACCCCAGGTTTGAGCTACATAAGGGCATAAGATCTGAAGTCAGGTGACCTATATGGTGAGGCATGTTAAGCTACGAAATTGACATAAAACCTGGTCCAGTTGGCAAAGCACTGCTCCATAGTTCCTGAGGACCTGGCTTTGATCCCCAGCACTGCAAAAATGGAAGAAGGACATGGCGGTCCACTCCCAAAACAATTAGCCATTGAAAACGCTATGAAGGTCACCATGAGTTGAACACAACCTGAAGGCACCTAACAACAACAACTGAATAACAGACAGAATTATTAAAGTCTCATCAAAAGCAAATCTGATTCATAAAAATCTTTCCAGGACTCAAGACTCCCATGAAAAACCAATACACAGGAAAAATGAATCCATATGGAAGGTGAAAGAAGTTATAAAGAAACTTTAAAATAGCTATAATAAAATGCACAGAGATAAAAGAAGAATATTATAAGGCAAGGAAAATGACTTAAAATCAGAACAAATAGATTTTTTAAATAATGAAATAAGAATTCTATAAATAAAAATATGATCACTAAAATTAAAAATAGATGGGTTGAATTTTAAAGTAGATATAGCTGAAGAAAGAACCAATGAATTAAGAGATAGAACCTAGAAAATCACTCAGAATGTAGCACAAAGAAAAACACATGGGATATGTGAAAGCAGAATTAAAAGAAATATGAGAGATTTAGTGTATAGCTCAGTGGTAGAGTAATTGCCTACCATGTACAGGGCCATGGGTTCAATCATGAGCACAGGAGAGGGGAGAGAGAAAATCATCTTAAAACATAATAGCATAAAATATTCTAGAATTGAATAAAGATTCACACATGAAATTCTTCAAATGTATTACTCTGTGTTTCTCAGTCACATCTGTTGTTCAGAGAATTGCTTCAGCAGTTGACTTTTTTGATTTAACACAACCTTAACATATTTCACCCCATGCCCATGCCTCACCCTTCTCACCAGTTGATATCAAGGCACAAGTGCTAACGTAGCCTATTTGTCCCATGTATGCATTCCCCATAACTGACAGGGAGTTACTACAAGGGGTGAATCTTTGATATTGTTTTCCCTTCACCATCCCCATATTTTCAGTGCCAGTTACCAAAGAACACTTCATGGTGATATACCTCTTACTCTGTATCTTCTGTCAGACTGCCAGGTGAGCTATCACAGTAGTCAGGGGAACTAATGCTAGAAGCCATTCCCATACAGGGATATCTTATTATACAGAGAAGTGAATTCAAACTACCTAAATATATCCAACTAAATGATTCACCAGTTTAACTTCTTAGGCAGATCCCCAAATCCCCTTTCATGTCATCCAATTCAGGAGTAAATATGAAGAAAGAAAAATGTCTCCACAGAAAAAGAATCAACAGGGTGTGTGTGTGTGTGTGTGTCTGTCTGTCTGTCTGTCTGTCTGTGTCTGTGTGTCTGTGTGTATAAAGAGAGAAAGATAGAGATTATAAAGAACTGGTTCATGCAATTATGAAGGCTGTGAAGTCCTAAAATCTGCTGTCTGCAAGCTAGAGGCTGAGGAAAGCCAATAGTGTAGTTCTAGTTGAAGCCCAAAGGCCTAAGAATCAGGGGCATCAATGGCATAAGTACTAGTTTAAAGGTAAGAGAAAACTTGATGTCCCAGCTGGGCATGGTGGCTCAGCCCTGTAATCTTAGCAATTTGGGAGGTGGAGACAAGAGAATTGCAGGTTCAAATCCAGAGGCAGCCTGCATAACTTAGTGAAATCTTCTCTCAAGATAAAAAAATTTTTAAATGGTCTAGGGGTGCAACTCAGAAGTAGAAAGCTTGAAAAATATGTGCAAGGCCCTGGGTTCAACCCCCAAGTATGGCCAAAAAAAAGGAAGAAAGAAAGAAAAGAAAAGAAAGAAACAAAAAATAAAAAATAAACAAAAGAAAAGAAAAGAAAAAGAAAAAGAAAACTGATGTCTCAGCTCAAGCAACAGACAGACAGAAAGACTTCTCCTTGCTCCACACCCAAAAGGCCCTCAATGGACTGGAAAATGCCATATTGGGTGAACCATCTGCTTTGCTCAGGTCACCAACTCAATTGTTAACCTCTTCAAATAAATGCTCACAGCCACACCCAGAAATAATGTTCAACCAGATAGTTAGGCACCTTGTGGCCTAGTCAAGATGACACATAAAATTAACCATTAACAAGATCATTCCTTGTCGCCTTGGCATTCACGCACATCTCCTTAAACCCTACTTAATTTCAAAATAAAGATAATAAGAAGGTCATAGTTCCATTTAACATGATGCAGAAGAAGAAGTAAAATATTTGAGTAACACAAATGATGTTTATTTTTCTTCTTAATATCACATAACTTAAATACCATGATGAAAAATTAATGGCACTTAAATACTATAATATAAAGTCATACATCTTATACATGACAAGGGAATAAGAGAAGCAAGAAAACAATGGTATTTGCTTAATCTATATACATACATGTATTCATAACAAAATAAGGGTTGAACCCTTATATGATTACAGTCTTCCATTCTGTAACTGGTTATAAAGTCATATTTGGCATTCGTGACTTCCTTCTTTCACTATCCTCTACCTTTAAGCCAACACATCAGCCAGTTGTGATTCTATACCAGGGTAACCCAAACTTTGATTCTTGAAGTACTTGGAATATGAGTAGTCCTGTCTGGATCAGGTGGTTGTTGTTAGGTTCCTTCAAGTTGGGTCCAACTCATAGCAGCCCTATACACAACAGAAAAAAACACTACCCAACACTGCGCCATGCCTGGCACTATTGCTAGTACTTCTTGCCATTCATAGAGATTTTGATAGCTAATTACTTTGGGAGTGGGCTAACTGGTCCTTCTCCCAAGCCTACAGCACCTGGTACTTCCAGGCAGTCTCCCATGCAAGGAGTAACCAGGCCCAACCATACTTAGTTTCCAGGGTTGGATGTGATTGGACACCAGGGTGGTACAGGTATACACAGTCTGAATCAGGTACATTGACCTTAATAATAGATCATGGTAAAACTAACAGATGCCCTAGGGAGATCCTATACTACAGACATACACTTACTTGCCTCCATTAAGGAATAGTAGTGCAAATTCCCCATGGTTATTAGAAGTAATCCCATCAGCCAGCAGAGTAAATCCCTTTTTTGTGTGTTTATTTGGAGATATGAGGAGCCCAAAGTGGCCAGGAAGCATTCTTAATTTCTAGTTCAAGAGAATCATTGTTGTATCTCCTATGGCGGTATCACATACCCTTTAGAACTAGGACCTCTATTTTTTTTTTAATTGCTGAGTAGTATTCCATTGTGTATATGTACCATAAATTTTTTATCCATTCTTCTGTTGATGGTCACCTTGGATGATTCCATACCCTTGCTATTGTGAAAAGTGCTGCATTGAACATGGAGAGGCAGGTGTCTCTGTGATATGATGACTCATCTCCCTTTGGGTATATTCCCAGTAGTGATATAACTGGGTCATATGGTAGATCAATTTTTAATTTTTTGAAGTACCACCATATTGATTTCCAAAGTGGTTGAACCAATTTACAACTCTACTAGCAGTGTAAGAGAGTTCCCTTTTCTCTGTAACCACGCCAGCATTTGTTGTTATCTGTTTTATTGATCTTGGCCATTCTTACTGGAGTAAGGTAGAATCTCAGAGTTGTTTTGATTTGCATTGCCCTAATGGCTAGGGATATTAAGCATTTTTTCATGTGTTTCATGGCCTTACAAGCTTCTTCATTTGATAACTGTCTGTGTAGTTCCTTTACCCACTTGTGTATTGGATTATTTGTTGTCTTGGGCATTGCTTTCTTGAGTTCTTTGTAACTTCTGGAAATCAGTCCTCTGTCCGATACATAGGATGTGAAGTTTTTTTTCCCATTCAGTGGGGACTTCCTTGACTCTGTTGATTATTTCCTTCGCTGTACAGAAGCTTTTAATTTCATGTAATCCCATTTATCTATTCTTGCGATTTCTTGAGCAATTGGAGTCCTATTAAGGAAGTGCTTTCCTATGCCTATATGTTGGAGTGTGTTGCCTATCTTTTCTTCTAGTAATTTTAAAGTTTCTGGTTTTATGTTGAGGTCTTTTATCCATTTCGAGTTAACTCTTGGGCATATTGAGAGGTGCAAGTTTATAATGTCATTTGCAGCAAAATGGATGTAATTGGAGAAAATTATCTAAAGTGAATAAACACAAGCCCAAAAGGAGAAATATCATATATTCTCACTCATTTGTAGGAGCTGAATTAAACTTAAAAGAAGGAAAAAAAATCCTATACATAAATTGGAACATAATAAAAAGCTCATATAAACTTAGTGTAAAAGGGATAATTTAAGGACTGGAAAGAAGGAGGGAAGGATCTAGAAAAAGGAAGCGATGATGGGAGGACATGGGAGGGGGAGGAGGGCCAATGAGGAGGGAGGAAGTGGGGAGAGGTCAACCTCAAATGTAAACAGCTCAACTATAATAATACTACTACTAAAGGATGGCAATAATGCATCCCGACTAGATCACTCATGTAATACTGCTGAATGTAAAAAGATAGATCACTATAGAAAAAAGTTTAGACTTGAATCAAAATCGAGATGCACATATATAGATAATTATTACCACAAAAAGGCACACAAGTAGAAAGGAGATCATTGGTGGGGGATGGGATAGGGGGAACTGGGTCATGAGAGGGTAAGGGGGAGGTTATGTGAGCAATGTACAAAGAAATGCATATATGGAAATGTCACAATGAAATACATGTCAGAATGAAACCCATTAAGTTGTACATTAAAAATTTCCAAGAAAAATAAAAGAAAAAAAGAAAAAAAGAACTAGGACCACAGAGCATAAAGTCACAGGCACAGAAAGCAAAAATTTCACTAGTGGGTCACCTGTGATAATAATGAGTAGTATCATTCCCATGCCTACCCCTTGATTCCTGGACCCATAAATCCTGGGTAAAGGACAAAGAGTACCATATATTGACTGTCAATTCATAGCCTACACAGCCTTTAGTAGAAACTTTCCCTAGTCCTGGAGGTATTGCAATTTAGCTGGTGCTACAACTAAGTAATCAAAGGCCCTTCCATTATTCTGTCCAATCTGATATTCAGGATGAGAGGGAATGTGGTAAGACCAGTGAATTCTGTGAGTCCATTGCTATTCTTAATTTGCTATGAAGTGACTTCCATGATCAGAAGTAATGCTGTGTGGTTATTTACAATAGCCAAGATATGGAAATAACTTAAGTGTCTCTTGACAAATGAATGGATAAAGAAAATGTGGTATATGTACATACACAATAGAGTATTACTCACTGTGTTAAAAAGAAGGAAAAAACATGGATGGACCTAAAGGGAATTATGCTAAGGGAGATAAGCCAGACATAGAAAGAAAAATATTGCATGATATTACTTCTATGTAGAATGAAAAAAAAGAAAAGTTAAATATATGATGATAGAGAATAAAACAGTGGTTGCTAGAGGTAATGGTAGAGAGGAAATAGAAATTCAGGTCCAAAGATACAAAGTAGTAGATACGTAATATGAACAAGTCTGAGGTTCTAATACACAACATGAAGACTACAGAAAATAAAATTGTATTGTATTAGGAATTTTATTAAATGATTATATTTGAGCCACTCTCATCACAAAAAAGTAACTATGTAAGATAATTGTTGTTGCTGCTGTTCTTTTTAGGTGCTATTGAGTCGGGTCAAAACAAAACACTATCCAACGCTGTGCCATGCCTGGCACTTTGTCAGTGCTGCTCTGCTATTCATATGGTTTTCAATGGCTGATTGTTTCAGAAGTTGGCTGCCTGGTCCTTCTCCCATTTTTGCAATGCTGGAGATTGAACCCAGAGTCTCAGAGTGTGCAAAGCAGCATTCTACCAACTGAATTAAACCCCAGCTTTATGTAAGATGTTGTTGTTGTTGTTGTTGTTGTTGTTGTTGTTGTTGGGTGCCGTCGAGTAGGTATCTGACTCATAGCGACCCTCATAGGGTTTTCAATGGCTGACTATTTCGGGATTGCCTTGGGAGTGGATAACCAGGCCCTTCTCCCATTTTTGCAGTTCTGGGAATTGAACTCGGGACCTCAGAGACTGCAGCGCAGTGCTCTACCAACTGAGCTAAATCCCAACCCTATGTAAGATGTTAGAAATGTTAATTTACTTCACTATTGTAACCTTTTTACTACCTATATGTACACTATAACATCAAGTTGTAAGCCTCAAATACACATAATAAAATTTAAATAAATAAATAGCATGAGAGTGGATAAGTTTTCTGTAAGTCCATGGATGGCAGTTTTGGCAAAAGTATTGAGTTGAGAGAAATTAAATCTGTGTCTACAGTAAGTGTATATACTAGTAAAACAAAATGTTTCCCCTTCCATGATGGAAGTAATACATGGAATAGTCTCATTTTGAAGACTAAGTGTTGTTCTCTGCTGCAAAGTAGATCGATCATTCAGCAATGGCCATATCCAGGTCAGCCTTAGTGAATGGAAATCTGTGTTGCTGGACCCATGCATAACCCACTGCCACCAAGGCCAATTTGTGGTTTCCCCATGGCCTTTCCCATAATAACTCTAACTTCACAGTTCAGGGAACTGATGTGCATATTCTGCCACCTGCTCAGTGTATTTATTTCGATTCTGCATTCTGGAAGTGGAGAAAAAAGTCCCAGTATGTGACTGAGGACTCACTGGGCTCACTGTTAGATGGACCTAAGCTAAAAGTCCATTAATCACTTGATTTTTCAGAAGCTCCTACTTTGACTACCATGATATTTTGGATCTCTTGAAATCTGTGTCAATTTAGAGCCAGTATTCAGTGGTCCCTGAAAAGTCTGATCATTTCCTTTTTCCTAATTTGAAGTTACTCTGGAAAAGAATGTAGGTTCCTTTGGAGAGAGCTGAGAAAAGATTACCTATATATTTGGGCAGTTTACTGGGGTCTTTTCTCAGGCAGACTCAGCTTCCACTTCATTCAATGAATTCTAGGTTGATAAACCACCACAGGTCTGGAATTTTATTGAAGGGCTATGGCCTTCTGTTCTTATAGTCCACTTAGACTTTTGTTGACTTGGCTTAAAACTTTTCCAATTGTTGTTGTTGTTGTTATTAGGTGCCGTTGAGTGGATATCCGACTCATAGCAACCCTCATAGGGTTTTCAATGGCAGACTGTTTCGGGATTGCCTTGGGAGTGGATTGCCAGGCCCTTCTCCCATTTTTGTGGTGCTGGGAATTGAACTTGGGACCTCAGAGACTGCAGTGCAGCTCTCTACCAACTGAGCTAAATTCCAGCCCCTTTCCAGTTATAGAGATCAAATAAGAATCCGTAGGATTTTTATCTACCTCATTCTCAGGAACCATGACCAGTTAGTGAACACTATAGGTCCACATACTCTATGTTTCTGCCAGATTGTCATGCTGTAAGGGCTTGCATGCTGCAGTGATGCTGAAAGCTATACCACTGGTATTTCAGATAGCAGCAGAGCCACTTATGGTGGACAGGTTTCAGCCTAAGCCTCCAGACTAAGACAGACTAGGGATAAGAACCAGCAGCCTACTCCTGAAAGAATTAGCCACTGAAAACGAAAACACTATGAGTAGCAGAGAAGTACTGCCAAATACAGTGGTGAAAAATGAACCCCCCCCCCAGGCTGGAAGGCATTCAAGAAACGACAGAGGAAGAGTTGATTCCTCAAAGTAGAGTTGACCTTAATGATGGAAATGGAGTGAAACATCTGGGACCTCCTTTTGCTGATGTGGCACAACTCAAATTGAGAAGAAATATAGTGGCTGCAACAATGGCACAGACATAAAAAGATCATGTGTATGGCACAGTGCTAGGTAGTGTTTCATTCTGTTGTATGCAGGGTTGCCATGAGTTGGATCTGACTTGATAGCACCTAACAACAACAAGTAGGTCTGCATAAGTCAGACTATTCTGATTGCTGCTTTGACTCTGGTGTTCATTACGATAACCATGTTCACCTTACCTTTGGCAGTTGAGTGCTCCCACCAGGCCTATGCAACTTCAGGATCCAATTATTCCCATTGCATTTTGGTTCCCTAATTTAGTTCCCACTGTGTCTGCCATACAAAGAAGAGCAATCACAAAGTTCTTAAAGATGTTGGAACTCCCCTCACAAATTTATTTCTCATAGTCATGATGAAAGGTATATCTTAGGTACCTTTCCCGGTATAAATGAGTAGGTCATAAATGACAAATCCATTTGACTATTCCAATATTCTCAAGCCTTGCAATCTTTGCCTCTTCATTGAACTAAGACAGGTCATTAAAAATGTACTCACTGTGGAACACCACTCGTTCCATGTTTTAGTCAACCAACTAAACAAACTATTTAGCATCCTTTCTAAGTCCCTAAGGTGCAACACTGCAGAATCTCTGCTTCAATAAATTTGTCTCAATCTAACTTTATGTTTCTTCTAATATTATCCCATACTCTCAATAGGAATGGATATTCTCATTTTTGTTCCATGAGTTTCTGTCTGTATAAATTAGAAAGTGTAAGAAATTTGCTGTAGTGTAGCATACTTTCTCATAGGTCATATCTTGGACCTCACTTTTAAAGGCTTACTGTGATTTGCATCCAATTATAGACTTTGAATCAAAGAGGGGCGGTAATAGTAAGTGTTGAGGAGACTTGGGGAGGTGCTTAAAGTTTCTTTGGGTAATTCAGTATTAATCCTCTCAGAGAGATGGAAAGGTAGCTTGTACTGAGGATGGGGAGGTCTCTTCCAATGCCAAAGAGGACTTAGCAGAATTTGTGGCTTCAATGTCCCCAGCTTCATCAGGATCTTCCCACACATTCCCATTTCAACTTTCAGGATGCCATTCTTCTCAATCAATGCTCTGATTTTAACAATAGACTTCCTCTAAAAAAGGGAGTTCAACTTGTATTAGAATTCAGCCAATCACAGAATGAAATTCTGAGGTTAATTTCCAACCCTACAGCTACAGGGTATGAAGGTCTCCTTTTTGAAACACACACACACACACACACACACAGAGTTAAAGAAGTTGAAAATGCTAATTACCCTGATTTATTCATTACACATTATATACATATGTTGAATTACCATAGTGTGTCCCATAAATATGCATAATTATTATATGGAAAAATACATACTTTACAAGTGCTCTACCACTGGGCTGCACCCCCAGCCCATTTTACTTTTTTTATTTTGAGTCAGGGTGTCACTAAGTTATGCAGGGCTGCCTCTGGCCTCAAACTTGTGATCCTCCTGCTTTAGGTGCCCAAGTCACAGGCTTATACATGCATGCCACCATGCCCAGCTATGAAATTTAGTTTTTAATAAAAAAGAGTCAAAATTAAATTTTGCTCCTTTTTTTTTCTTTCTCTAAGCTCTTTTCATTGGCTTGCTAGATTAACTAGTGTTACCCATTCCCCTTCTAAAGTAGACTTATATCCAAGAGCACTGAATAGAGTATATTCTTCTGCTCCTGGTTAGTTCTATATATCCTACTATACCTACACATGTCTCTATTCATTGGGTGGGTTGTATGCTTTTCAGAAGAATCAATTTGTGGTATGTTTTCATTGCTAATTGCTTTGAGTTAAAAATGTTGTAAACTGACCAAGTATGTTTGAGAAAAGAAAGACTTGTAGGTCTATAAAATGTAAGCTGGATGCTTTGGTAAAGTCTAAATAAAGGCAGTTACTAAAAATTTGATGTCAAAAAGTTGGTGAAAAAAGCCTAAAATACTGGAAAAGTATAAAAATTTCAAGGGATACTATGCTGTATTGTTTCACAAGTATCTTTAACTTTTGTTCAGCTTTTTAAAAACCAGAACTGGACATTATAAACAATCCTTTATGATTATGGTCAAATTTTTAAAAATGACTAGGCCCACATTTTAAAAATAAATAAAACAAAGCCTTAACCCAACTTCAAAATATTAATGTATATACATTTCTAGGTTTTAATAAAAAATAAAATATTAATGTATCAGCTTGAATAGTTCACCAATTTGACTCTTTAATCTGACTGATTATAATTTTCAAGAGCCCTAGCCAGGTGCAATCATGCACACCTGTAATCCCAGCAGCTGGGGAGGCAGAGACAGGAGGATCCTAAGTTCAAGACCAGAGGCAGTCTGTATAAATTAGCAAGACCCTGTCTCAAAAAGTAAAAAAAAAAAAAAAAAAAAAAGGGGGGGGGGGCTGGGGTTGGGGGTGCAGCTCAGTGGTCCAGGACTTGCAAAACATGCAGTGTGAGGCCCTGGGTTCAACCCCCAATACTGGAAAAAAAAAAGAGCCTTACATTACTCACCACATCCATGCTCATCCTCCAAAATTTTGTTCATTAGCTTCTCAATGTTATTAAGTGCTGTTGAGTTGGGTCCAAGTCCAGTCACTCATAGTGACCCTACGTACAACAGAACAACACACTACCTGACACTGTGCCATGCTAAGTACTATGTCAGTGCTTCTCGGCTAATCGTAGGGTTTTCAATGGCTGATTATTTCACAAGTGGGCTGCCAGGTCCTTCTCCCAGTTTTGCAGTGCTGGGGATCAAACCCAGGACCTCATAGCATGTAGAGCAACAACTATACCTGATACCTTCCCAACAAATTCTAAATTCTGTGGTCTAGCAGATTCTACAAAATATTATCTAATTTAATGTTCTATTTTTATTTTCTAGTCATATATCTTATCTCTAATCGAACTAGATTTATTATTTATTCTCTAACAGAAAAAAGGAAAGAAAGAAGAAAAGGAAGGAAGGAAGGAAGGGAAAGAGGGAGGGAGGAAGGAAGGAAGGAGAGATGGAGCGAGGAAGGGAAAAAAGGAAGAAAGGAAGAAAAGGAACAAAGGAAGGAAGTAAAGAAGAAATGATTGGATGGATTTTGGGAGAACATGGTGAGGAGGCTGTAGGGATAAGTTTGAGTAAGTAATGATTTTATCCCATTGCAGATGTTCTGAGGAAATCTATCCTCCTACTTGGTTCTACTTATTACATGTATCAAAATCTACAGATTCTCAGTGATGTGCTAAGGTGCTATTAAATTTGGCAAGTTCAAGGAAAACATCAACACATAAAAATGATTAAATGAAATCAATCATGCAGAAAAAAAGTAGAATTTAAAAAATATTGTAAGTTTTATAAGTAAAATATACCTAATTAACCTTTAAAAGGACAGATATGAGTTTTGTATGATATAAACAGCCAATATTTGACTCTCTTATTCTACATGTTTTCTCTGTGTTCACAATAAAAACATTATCAACATATAAAAACTATTCCACAAAATGAGATTAGTTGTAAAGTGAATTAGAAGAAGCTAAAGGTCGGGAACTGACTCGACAGCACCTAACAACAACAACAACAAGGATTTTGGGAGAAGGGCCTGGCAATCCACTCCCAAGGCAATCCTGAAGCACTCAGCCATTGAAAACCCAAGAGGGTCACTATGAGTCGGATACTAACTCGATGGCACCTAACAACAACAACAACAACAAAGGTCTTATGGTTGGGAAGGAGAAGACAGGACTGTCTACTAGTTGGCAACCAGTTGAGCCTCATTCAAGAACTTCTGAAACAACCAATGAACTGTGTGATTTCAAAACAATTTCTAAAACAATAAATTTTAGGGGGGACAAGAGAAGATGGCAGACAGATAGCACACATCTTCTGTCCTGGAGTAGAGGGAAGCCTTGATTAATGGTTTGGAGCTCACATTGACTAGATAGAAACAGTGATAGTTTAGATTGGGAGACAGTGGAGGGAACTGCACAAACACCAAACGCGTGGATCTAGCTCCAGAGGACCTACACAGAGGACAGCAGCTGGGTCGCCATTTCACCATTTCGCAGATGGCAGATAGGATCCTGGAGACTTGGAGGGGACTTTGGGCACACATCCATGGGGCTTGGACCCAATATGGAGTGCAACATTGGCATCACACCATCACCATGCCCACAGGACACAGACTACAAGCTCCCAGTGAGTCAGTTTGAGGTGGCACACAGAATCGCCATCCCGAGTGGTGCACTCTGCACAGACAGAGTTGCTGGGCTGGTGCAGGACTCTCACGTAGGAGTGTAGGCATCAGATCCACAAGAGTGGATACATGAGGGTGCAGGGACTGAACACAGAGAAGCCTAGGGAATGCGTGCCAGTGGAGCACAGCCAGAGCTGTGGTGCTGCTCCCTCCCTCCTGTTGTGGTGGTGCAGTTGTGCAGATGTGATTTTCACAAACATACAGGCACACATACACCTGGATCCCAGACACACCGGAGGCAATTCTATGTCATTCCACTTCACTATGGAGTAGGCTGGGGTCTGCGGAGGTGACTGCGTCCCACAGGGGCAGAGCACAGCCGATTCTGCAAACAGTGCACAGTGGTGCACTTTGCCCCAAAGCAGTTTTGAGTGCAGCCACCCCACACTGCTGGACTGGCTGCAGATTCCCCCTGGGTGGTTGGATATCATCTCACCCACTGCAAGGAGGGGGAGTGGTGAGACCACAACAGGATCTGGTTCTCCAAGTGGACTCCCAAGGTGGATAGAAAGCCCTGCAATAAAGATCCATGATAGCAGCCATATTCGCTCCATGCTGTAGGCTTCGGGGCGGAGATCTCTGATTTGGAGAATTGGCACCCGAACTACATGGGGCAGGGAGAACTCCAGGGAGGCCCCCACAGGTTCCACTGCCTCTCTAACAATACAACAGACACAAAATATTTTGCAGGACAGACTCTATGGGCACTCAGTGTCCCACTTAAACCCCAGGCATTGCAGGGCTATCCGCCATATCCACTTGACAGAGAGAAACTGCGTGGAAACCTTGCCCCCTAACGCAGCCTGCTTCTGCGGATTGTGTGAAAACACTGCCACCCTGTGTTCTGCAGTGTTCACTTCATCCTTACTGTCTCCACAGTTCAGATTCCACTTGTGAGAACATAAAAGTGTTTTTGTGTGTGCGTGTGTGGGAGCATGTATGCGTGTGTGTTTTCTTCTTTCTTTCACTTTCTTCTTTTGTCCTCTTCCTTTTTTCTATTCTCCTTCTCTTTTTCTTATGCAATATGTGTGTTTTTGTTTTAGTTAATTATTTTACCCTTAAATTTTAACCTTAATTTTAATTTTGACTTTAATTTCTATTAGTCTCTGTTCTCTATCTCCTCTTTCCCTCTCTTGTCACCAGGTCCTCCCCGTTCTCAGCCCCCAGAAGAGAAACAGAATCTGTTGCCTCCGTAGCCCCCAGCCCCCTTTGGAGTAGGGCTGGTGAACTAGAGTAAGAGCCCCACAGACTAAACAACTAAGGAAATGTGGGGCTTAGGAGCAAAATTAAAGCACCAGAGATTCAGCACCATGCAATCTCAAAGGAATAACAGAGGGAGAAGTTCTGCACACTTGTTGTTGTTGTTGTTGTTAGGTGCTGTCGAGTCAGTATCCGACTCATAGCGACCCTCTGTACAACAGGGGAAACATGATTGTCAGTGCTCCTCTACTGTTCATAGGGTTTTCGATGGCAGATTGATTTTTTGGGGGGAGGGGGTTGCCAGGTCCTTCTCCCAAGCCTACAGCTTCTGGTGTTCTCAGGGGGTCTCCCATCCAGGTACTAACCAGGCCCGACCCTGCTTAGCTTCTGAGATCTGACGGGATCAGATGCCACAGGGCTACAGCTGCAGGCTCTGCACACTTAGGAGAGATGAAACCTATTTCCTGGACCATATTATGGGCAAAGTAAACCTACAAGAAACATGAAGGGACAGGATGGATCTGAAGACCCCACAGACCAAAGCCCCCCCACCAACAAATTCCTCCGATGAATCTCAATTCTTAGAGATGTCTGAATTGGAATTCAGAGTTATGATTATAAATATGCTAAGAGAAACCAAAACAAATACCACCAGCCCCCTTGAAATCCTTGAAAAGAAGGTATCTCACCTGGAGTCCATTCTATCCTCCAAGCTAGAAATGATTAGGAAAAATCAAACAATGATCATTGAAATGCAAACTAAAATAAATGAATTGAGTTCTGCAAAAGAATCCATTTCATCGAGACTGGATGAATCTGAACTGAGGATCTCTGATTCTGAGGATGCCATCCAAGAATTTAAATACGTACAGTCAGAAATGGAAAAAAAATAAAGGAATTAAAAAAAGATTTCCAGGAAACCTCAGACAGAATGAAAAAACGAAACTTAAGAACTCAAGGTGTTCCTGAAGGAGAGGAAAGATCCACCAGAGGTCTAGAAAATCTAGTATATGATATCCTCAAGGAAAACTTCCCAGAGATAATCAAGGATATGGATACATACACAACTGAAACATTTAGGACCCTATCCAGAGTAGACCAAAATAGGTCATCCCCAAGACATATTATAGCTCGAATGCTTTCATTAGAAACCAGGGAGCCTATCCAGCAAACAGCAAGGCAGAAACCCCTTATTACTTATAAAGCAAAACCTACTAAAATTACTGCAGACTTCTCCATATCAACATTGAAACCTAGAAAGGCATGGTCACAGGTTATTCACATATTAAAAAAAAGAAACTCCAACCAAGATTACTATATCAAACAAAATTGTCTTTGAAAATAGAAGAGGAGTGTAAGACATTTAATGATATTGATGAATTTAAATGATTTGCTGCCACCAAATCAGCCCTACAGAGAATTTCAAATCAATTACCACATCCAAGAGAGATAAGACAACCCTATATAGGGAACAAAAGACTTCGTTAGCTGAGATGAGTGCAGCCCAAGAAAGGAACAAAGCAACCATGATTCATAAACCAGTAACATGTAATGATTCGATGCATAATAATAAATACTACTCAACAATCACTATTAATGTAAATAGTCTTAACTTATCAATTAAGAGACAGAGACTGGCTAATTGGATGAAAAAACATAAACCTTCAATACATAGTATTCAAGAAACTCATCTAACTCACAAAAACTGCAATAGACTGAGAATTAAGGGCTGGAAAACAATATACCAAGAAGGGGGAAAACAAAAAAAGCAGGCACTGCAATTCTAATATCGCATAGATTAAATTTCAATTCAAAAATAATTAGAAGAGACAAAGAAGGACACTACATTTTAGTAAAAGGAACAATCAATCAGGAACTAATAATGCTCCTAAATATTTACACCCCAAACACCGGGGCACTTAGCTTTATAAGACGAACTTTATGGAATATAAAGAACTTTATTGGACCAGAAACAATAATAATGGGAGACTTCAATACCCCACTTTTGTCAAGAGACAGGTCATCAAAACGAAAAATCAACAGAGAAATGTCAAATCTAATTTCCACCCTAAACCAGTTGGATCTCACAGATATATACAGAATATTTCATCCACATGATGAGGAATACACATTCTTCTCAGCTTGACATGGAATATTTTCTAAGATAGATCATATGCTAGTCCATAAGAACTCCCTCAACAAATAAAAAAAGAAGATATTATCCCCTGTTCTTTATCAGACCATAATGGGATAAAATCAGAGCTCAAGAGCAAGAATAATTCCAGAAACTTTCCAAACTCATGGAGACTAAATAATACACTGCTGAATAAACAATGGGTTGTTGATGAAATCAAAATGGAATTTAAAAAGTTCCTGCAATCAAATGATGATGAAAACACATCCTACCAAAACATATGGGATACAGCAAAAGCAGTTTTAAGAGGGAAGTTTATAGCATTAAATGCCTTCATCAATAAGGTTTTCAATGGCTGACTCTTTTTCCGGATTGCCTTGGGAGTGGATTGCCAGACCCTTCTCCCATTTTTGTGGTGCTGGGAATTTAACTCGGGACCTCAGAGACTGCAGCACGGCACTCTACCAACTGAGCTAAATCCCAGCCCTGGAAATCAATATGGAGGTATCTTACAAAAACTAAAAATTGACCAAATAAATGACCTAATGACGCACTTTAAGACATGAGAAATCCAACAATAAATCAATCCTAAAAGGAGCATCCAAAAAGAAATTATAAAAATAAAGGGAGAAATATCTCAAATAGAATCTGAAGAGATAATTCAAAAAATTAATAAGACTAACAGCTGGTTCTTTGAAAAGATTAATAAAATAGACACTCCTCTGGCCAATCTCATCAAAAAGAAAAAGGAAAAAACTAACATAGTAAGGATTACGAAGGAAAATGGGTCCATAACCACCGACTACAACAAAATACAGAAAATCATCAGGGATTACTATGAGAGATTGTATTCCCAAAAATATGAAAATTCAGAAGAAATGGATAAATTTATTAACACATATGACTTACCAAAGCTAACCCCAGAAGAAATAAGTGACCTAAACAAGCCCATCACATATACTGAAATAGAAAAGGTAATAAAAAGTCTCCCAACAAAGAAGAGCTCAGGTCCTGATGGGTACACAGCAGAATTTTACCAAACTTTTAAAGAAGCTATACCTGTCTTCCTCAAATTATTCCAAAAACTAAAAAAGGAGGAAATACCCCCAAATTCATTCTATGAAGCTGCCATCACCCTGATACCTAAACCAGGAAAAGAATCATCTAAGATAGAGAATTATAGACACATCTCCCTTATGAATTTGGATGCAAAAATATTTAATAAGATTCTGGCAAATAGCATCCAGCAGCATATTGAAAAGATTATTCACTATAACCAAGTGGGATGTATACCACAGATGAAAGGCTGGTTCAACACATGGAAATCAATTAATGCAATCCAACATATCACAAAACTGGCAAAAAAAAAAAAAAAAAAAAAAAAAAAAAAAAAAAAAAAAAAAAAAAAAAAAAAAAAAAAAAAAAAAAAAAAAAAAAAAAAAAAAAAAAAAAAAACATGATCATCTCAATTGATGCTAAAAAGGTCCTCGACAAAGTCCAACACCTCCTCTTGATAAAAACACTGGAGAAGATAGGTATAACAGGCAAATACCTAAATATCATAAAAGCCATCTATGACAAACCTACAGCCAACATTATATTAAATGAAGAAAAACTGAAACCAATTCCTCTTAGATCTGGAACAAGGCAAGGATGTACTCTCTCTCCAATTCTATTTAACATAGTAATTGAAGTCATCACCAGGGCAATCAGACAAGAGAAACAAATCAAAGGGATACAGATTGGCAAGGAAGAGGTCAGACTACCCTTATTTGCAGATAATATGATTCTATACCTAAAAGACCCCAAAACCTCAACCAGAAAACTTCTAGAACTAATCAACTCCTTCATTAAAGTGGCAGGATATAAAATCAACACACAAAAATCAATAGCTTTTCTTTACACCACCTGCAAACAGGAAGAGAAGGAAATTTCAGAAAAAGTACCTTTCACCAATTGTTGTTGTTGTTAGGTGCCGTCGAGTTGAGTCCGACTCATAGCGACCCTATGTACAGCAGATCAAAACACTTGCTGATTCTGTGCCAGGCAAACCATCTTATTTATGTTTAAGCCCATTGTTGCAGACACTGTGTCAATCCATCTGGTGGAGGGTTTTCCTCTTTTGCGTTGACCTGCCACTCTCCCAAACATGATGTCCTTCTCCAGGGATTGTTCTCTCCTGACTACATGTCCGAAATATGTAAGACACAGTCTGACCTTTTTTGCTTCCAAGGAGCACTCTGATTGTACTTCTTCTAGGACAGATTTATTTGTTCTTTTGGCAGTCCATAATATATTCAATAGATGTCTCCAGCACCACAATTCAAAAGCATCAATTCTTTTTCTGTCTCTCTTGTTCAATGTCCAGCTTTCACAACCATATGATGCCACTGAAAATACCATGGCATGAGTCAGACGCACCTTCATCTTCAGTGTGACATCTTTGCTTTTTAATACTCTAAAGAGATCTTTTGCCACAGCTTTTCCTAGAGCAATGCGTCTTTTGATTTCTTGACTGCTGCTTCCACGGGTGTTGATTATAGAGCCAAGCAAAGTAAAATCTTGGACAACCTCAATCTTTTCTCCATTTATTGTGAAGTTGCATGCTGACCCAGTCGTAAGGATTTTTATTTTGTTGATGTTTAGTCGTAACCCATATTGAAGGCTATGATCTTTGATCTTCATCAGTAAGTGTTTTAAAATCCTCTTCATTTTCAGCAAGCAAAGTGGTGTCATCTGCATAATGCAGGTTGTTAATGAGTCTTCCTCCAATCTTGATGCCACGTTCTTCCTCATAATGTCCAGCTTCTCGGATTATTTGCTCAGCGTATAAATTGAAGAGATAGGGTGAAAGTATACAGCCCTGACACACACCTTTCTCAAATTTAAACCACTCAGTGTTTCCCTGTTCTATTCAAACAGCTGCCTCCTGGTTCATGTATACATTTCTCATGAGCACAATTAGGTGTTCTGGTATTCCCAGAGACTGCAGAGTAGCGCTCTACCAACTGAGCTAAATCCCAGCCCCCTTTCACCAATAGCCCACCAGAAAATGAAATACCTTGGAATCAATGTAACCAAAGACCCTTCAGATCTCTACAAGGAAAATTTCAAAGCATTAAAGAAAGAAATAGCAGAGGACACTGAAAAATGGAAGGACCTTCCCTGCTCCTGGATTTGGAGAATTAATATAGTAAAAATGGCTATCCTACCAAAAGCAATTTATAGATTTAATGCAATCCCCATTAAAATTCCACTGACTGACTTTAAAGAAGTAGAAAAAATGATCCAAAAATTCATATGGAATCACAAGACCACATATAGCCAAAACACTCTTAAGCTGCAAAATGAATGCACGTGGAATCACAATCCCTGACTTCAAGCTATACTATAGGGCAGCGGTAGCAAAAACAGCTTGGTACTGGCACAAAAATAGGCCTGAATAAATGTGGAACAGAATAGGAGACCCGGAAATACCTCAACACATTTATAGCCACCTTATTTTTGACAAAGAAGCAAAGCAAGTAAGCTGGAAAAAGGATAGCCTTTTCAACAAATGGTGCTGGGAAACATGGACATCCACATGCAGAAAAATGAAAACCGACTTGCATCTCTCAATATGCACAAAAGTCAACTCAAAATGGATAAAAGATCTCAACATAAAACCAGAAACTTTAAAACTAATAGAAGACAGAATAGGCAATACACTCCATCATATAGGCATAGGAAAGTATTTCCTTAATAGGACTCCAATTGCTCAAGAAATTACAATAAGAATAGATAAATGGGATCACATTAAATTAAAAAGCTTCTGTACAGCAAAAGAAACAATTAACAGAGTCAAGGAAACCCCCATTGAACGGGAAAAAAAAAATTCACATCCTATACATCAGGCAAGGGTCTAATTAGCTGAATTTATAAAGAACTTAAGAAAAAAATTCCCAAGAAAACAAATAACCCAATGCACAAATGGGCAAAGGAACTGAATAGACAATTCTCAAATGAAGAGGTCTGTAAAGGCATGAAACAGATGAAAAAATGCTCAATAGACCTAGCCTTTAGGGAAATGCAAATTAAAACAACTCTGAGATCTTACCTTACACCAGTAAGAATGGCTAAGATCAATAATACAAATAACAACAAATGCTGGCAAGGTTGTGGAGAAAAGGGAACACTCCTACATTGCTGGTGGAGCTGTAAATTGGTCCAACCACTACAGAAATCACTATGTTGTTGTTGTTGTTAGGTGCCGTCGAGTTGATATCCGACTCATAGCGACCCTCATAGGGTTTTCAATGGCTGACTCTTTTTCAGGATTGCCTTGGGAGTGGATTGCCAGGCCCTTCTCCCATTTTTGCGGTGCTGGGAATTGAACTCGGGACCTCAGAGACTGCAGCGTAGTGCTCTACCAACTGAGCTAAATCCCAGCCCTGGAAATCAATACAGAGGTATCTTAAAAACCTAAAAATTGATCTACTGTATGACCCAGGTATAAAGCTATTGGGAATTTACCCAAAGGGAGATGTGTCATCATACCACAGAGACACATGCATCTCCATGTTCAATGCAGCACTTTTTACAATAGCAAAGATATGGAATGAACCAAAGTGCCCATCAACAGAAGAATGGATAAAAAAAAAAAAACTATAGTATATATACACAATGGAATACTACTCAGCAATCAAAAAGAAAGAAAGAAGGCTATTTGCAGCAAAATGGATGGAATTGGACAAAATTATTTTAAGTGAATGAACACAAGCTCAGAAAGAGAAATACCACATGTTCTCACTCATATGTGGGAGCTGAATCAAAATTATAAGAAGAAAAAAATCCTATGCAGAGGTCAGAACATTAAAAAAAACAAGCTAAGAATGGGATTATTATAGATCATCTAGAAAATTCATGTAATAGTTCTGACAATGTAAAAAGAAAGATCACTACAGAAAAAATTTCTATCTTAAACAGAACTGGAACCCAAGGATGTATAGAAAAATATTACCATAAAAAGAGAAGTAAATGGAAGAGAAGTCTTTGATTGGGGGGGACGTGAAGGAAACGCACAAGAGGGTAAGGGGGAACTTATATGTATAATGTACAACCAAATGCATATATGGAAATGTCACAATGAAAAGCATGTCAGAATGAATCACATTAAGGTGTACATTAAAAATTTCCAATTAAAAAAAAACAATAAATTTTAAACTTTGGTCTCTTCTTTCTCATTTCTGACTCAAAATAATTAATAATTTGTTTTTTCATTATTGTTCTGCCTGCAATTTTTTCATCAATTTGCTATAATTTTCTTAAAATATGAGTGTTGCAAAGGAGTTGAAAACATATCCATGAAAAAAATACCTCACACAAATATTTATAGCAGCTTTATTCATAATTGCCAAAACATGAAAGCAACTGAGATGTCCGTTACCAGGTCACAGGTAAAACTGTGGTACATCCAACCAATGGAGTATATTCAGTACTAAGACAAAAAGAGCTATCAAGCCATGGAAAAACATGGATGTATCTTAAATGCATATGACCACATGAAAGAAGCCAATTGGAAAAGGCTATACACCATTTTGATTACAAGTATATAATCATCTCTATATTTGGCTCTAAATACATGACACATTATGGACACTATAAAAAGAGCAGTGGTGGGCTGAGGTGCAGCTCAGTGGTCCAGCACTTGCAGAGCATGCAGGCGCGAAGCCCTGGGTTCAACCCCCAGTACCGCAAAAAAAAAAAAAAAAAGAAAGAAAGAAAAAGAAAAGAGCATTGGTGCCAGTCATAGTGGCTCATGCCTGCAATCCTGGCAATGCCTGTAATCCCAGCAACACCTGTAATCCCAGAGGCAGGAGGATTGCAGGTTCAAGGTCAGAGGCAGCCTGCGTAACTTAGTGAAACCTTGTCTCAAGATAAAATATTTTTTTAAATGGGCTGGGGGTACAGCCCACTAATAGAGCACTTGCAAAGTATGTGTGAGGCTCTAGATTCAACCCCCAAATACTTCAAACATGAAAGAAAGAAAGAAAGAAAGAAAGAAAGAAAGAAAGAAAGAAAGGAAAGAGAGAGAAAGGAAGGAAAGAAGTCATTATATGTTTGTACAAATCCACAGAATATGCAATACGGCAAGAGTGAACCTTAATATGAACCATGAACTTTGGATGAAAATGATGTGTTAAAGTAAGTTTATCAGTTGTAAGACATATACCATTCTTGTGAGAGATGTTAATAATAGAAGAGGCCGTCCATGTGAGACTAGGGGCTATGTGGGAAGTCTCAATGTTGCTATGAAGCTAAAATTGCTCTAAAAATAGTTTGTAAAATGACAGTATTGTAAAAAAGATTGCTAAGCTAGAAAAGACCTAGAGTGATTATCTTCCTTCTCCTTATTTTAGACAGCATCACAATAATGTCATCACAGGCAGAATGAAGAGCTGATATATTTTTTAAACCTCCAGAGGAAAAGATTCTACAACCTCCCAACATTAACAACTCTCACTGTCAAGAATTTTTCCACCTATAATCTTAAGTCTTTCATGCTACTGTTAAATCAGTTTCCACACTACAGAGCTGAGTTGATATTAAAAACAGCTGGTCTTCAGTTTCTATGTAGAAATTCTTCATTTGCTGCTACTACGATGCAATGAGATTGGATTTCCTGTGAAATTTTGATTTAGTCTTTATCTTATATTCTTGTCTAAGCTGATTAACCCCAGTTCTGCAACCTATCCAGAAAGTTCACTCATATGCTTATCTGTACTTGCACATCCCTTTTTAGTGTTTCCCATTACGGCCTGATCACAATTTAGTATAATAATGTTTGCAAAAACTATCTCCTCACACCTCCTGTCTTATTTGCCTATTTCTATGACTGACATGTAATAAGTCCCAATAAGTGGTTGTCAAGTGAATGAAGGAAATGGCATGCACTTTTTTCTAACCATTCAGCCAATGCTGTTGCTATCCTGTTAAGTTTCTTTTGATAACAAATAACAGCAATCAACTCTATCTGTTTGAGCAAAATAAGACATTATTGGAAGATACTGGACTATCTTATAGAATCTAAGGAAGAGTTAACCAAGGCTCAGAAAAGGGTAGACACGAAGGTATTTCCTCTGCAGGAGGTTGAGGGCCCATCTTTCCAGAGTATTGCAATGTATCTCAGATACCAACAACTTCCAACAGCACTGCTTTTCTTCTTGCAACACTCCTAGTTCATAAGATAAACTGATTGGCCCAGCTTAGGTCAGATGACAGTCCTGAACCAATTAGCCATGGTCCTGGGACAGAAATATCTAAACTATGGAGAAGGCTGTCAGGAAAGGGGCCAGGAGAGGACATGCCATGCATGTTGGCAACTCCTTAGAGAAGAGGATCCAGGCATTGTGGGACCACCAAAGAGATGTCTGCCACAAGCAACAGTTGATCCCTCAGGCACATGTCACTGTTGAGTTCTAGTGAGGATGTCCTCTCAGATTATCACAGGGCTTAACAAAGTAATTCAAATTTCTATTTTTTCCTTTATTCTTTTTATTTTCTTTTTCTTCCTTTCCTTCTATTTTGTTTGACTATTTCTCTTTAGGCCCTCTGGTACCAAGATTTAAGAAGATAAAAAACCTGTCTCACTGAGTTGAAGTATAAATTTCCTTTCAAGTATAGATCAATGGTTGAGCTAATGACAAATATCAGAAGATTTACAGCACACCGAAAAGTCTTTCTTTCAGAAATTCAGTATACTTTATATGTCATTAAATGGTAGTAGACACATACCTGTGATACTGAATGGAAAAAGCAAAAAGATAGTGGCATGGCCGTGGCCCCAAACACCCTACCAATTACCTCAGTGGCTATAGCATCCTATCCTAAATTTCCTCATGAGGACACTGCCAAGAAGACATTGAGAAATGAGAAAAGGAATAATTGTTCAGAAACATAATAATATCACTTTGCTAAAAATTGGCACTTTTTAATTTAAGCCAAATTCTTTCATATCTCATTTTGTACTTGAGTTTAAATTAAAAAATTAAATCACCTATGATAGATTATGGGGCTGGGGTTAAGCTCAGTTGGTAGAGTGCTGCTCTGTACTTTCTGAGGACCTGAGTTCAATCTTCAGAAATGCACAAATGGGCAAAGGATGTGGAAGTCCACTCCCAAAATAGCCACTGAAAACCCTCTGAGGGTTGTGATGAATAGGACATGACTCAATGGCACCTAACAACAACACATGATAGATAGTAAATAGCTACAGAATAAAAATTCTTTGCTGCTCTTTCCACTAAGAGGAAGAATCAATTTCCTCACCTCTTGAATCTGGGCTGACATTCAGACTTTGACTGAATGAGGTGGAAATGACTTTGTGTGATTTCCAAGCCTAGCCCTTGAGAGACCTTATAAACAAGCAAAGAGAAAAAAAAAAAAAAGAAACCATTTGAAGACCCCTAAATTTGGAGATGTTTGTTGCAAACAACAAATGCTGGTGTGGTTGTGGAGAAAAGGGAACCCTCTTATACCGCTGGTGGAGTTGTAAATTGGTTCAACCACTTTGGAAATCAATATGGAGGTACTTCAAAAAACTAAAAATAGATCTACCATATGACCCAGTTATACCACTGTTGGGAATATACCCAAAGGGAGATAAATCATCATACCACAGAGACACCTGCATCTCCATGTTCAATGCAGCACCTTTCACAATAGCAAGGATATGGAATCAACCAAAGTACCCATCAAAAGAAGAATGGATAAAAAAATTATGGTACATATAACAGTGTAATATGACTCAGCAATTTAAAAAATGAAATAATGTCATTTGCAGTAAAATGGATGGAATTAGAGAAAATTATCTTAAGTGAACAAACACAAACCCAGAAAGAGAAATGCCATATATTCTCACTCATAAGTGCAAGCTGAATCAAATTTAAAAGAAGGAAAAAATCCTATACATAAATTGGAACATAATAAAAAGCTCATGTAAACTTAGTGTAGAAGGGACAATTTAAGGAGTACAAAGAAGGAAGGAGGGATCTAGCAAAAGGAAGTGATGATGGGAGAAGATGGGGGGGTGGACAGGGCCAACAAGGAAGAAGGAAATGGGGAGAGGTTAACATCAATATAAACAGCTCAACTTTATTAGTACAGGAAATAATAATAATAATAATAATAATAATAATAATAATAATAATAATACCAAAAATAGCAAAGGATGGCAATAATGCATATGGACTAGATCACTCATGTAATACTGCTGAGAATATAAAAAGATAGATCACTATAGAAAAAAGTTTAGACTTAAATCAAAATTGGGATGCACGTATATAGATAAATATTCTCACAAAAAGACATACAAGTAGAAAGGAAATCATTGATGGGGGGGTGTGGATAGGGGAGCTGGGTCATGAGAGGGAAAAGGGGAGGTTATGTGAGCAATGTAGAAAGAAATGCATATGTGTAAGTGTCACAATGAAATACATGTAAGAATGAGAGCCATTAAGTTGTACATTAAAATTTTCCATTAAAAAAAAGAAGTAGGGAAACTATGTTGTTAGGTGGCATCAAGTTGGTATCCGACTCATAGCGACCATATGTACAACAGACAAAACACTTTTGTTGTGCTTCCACGCTATTCATAGAGTTTTCAATAGCTGATTGTTTTTTGGGAGGGGGTTTCCAGGTCCTTCTCCCAAGCCTACAGCACCTGCTGTTTCCAGGTGGTCTCCCATCCAAGTACTAACCAGTTCCGACCCTGCTTAGCTTCAGAGATCTGATGCGTTTGGACACAGCAGTGCTATAGCTGCAGGCAGGTAAACTATATATGACCCAAATGTAGGGGCTTTTTTTTGGTTTGGCACAAGCCTATAATTTTCTTCCATCAAAAAAAAAATGTTTAGCATATCCATACACCTATTTTAGATATAGATACATATCAACAATTTTATAGGCAATGTAAGATTAGTTTCCTAACATTTTAAAATAATTTTCACATTTAGAATTTGGCTAATCCAGGATTGTTCTTCTCCAGGTTAGGACATTCAAATAGTCTCTAAAATCTTCCTTAAAACATAAGATGATTTCCAAAATTCTCACTATTTTTTTTTTTGCATCATTTACTGAGAGAATTAAACTTATGTTTCATATGTTTCCAGTTCTGTTCTCCTGAGTGAGTTAACTGAAAGTTAACTGGATAGTTGAAATCTATGGAGCATCTCTCTGGATGTGGAGATTTGGCTTTGCTCCACTGCATCCTCCCCGACTTCCTGATTTGGAGATGTGTCGCAAGCTCCTACTGTGAAATCTTCTTTATTCTATATTCCTTTTATCTTTACCCAGAGACTTTCAAGAATTCTTCTTTGTTCCCTCCATTTCCGTAGTTACTTTGGTATTTGAATATCTTCCTATGTCTCATCCTGCTACAGAGAGGTTTATGGATGCTTACTTTGCATATAGAATGAGAGCTGGGATACTTAATAATTAGCACAGAAGCCAGCCTAGAAATCCCCACAGCTTCTCATATCATACACCCTTCTGTACTCATTATTTTCACTGTTTTTCATAATATTCTGCTTCTCAAAGACTAAATGAGTCACAGTTTCTTGCGTTGAAAAATCATATTCATTTTGTATGGCTCCATTGCTTATTTATTTTTAAACTAATACCTTTATTGTTCCTCTGTAGTTTCCAGTTTCTGATTTTCTTTTCTCCCATGATAATTATTTGGTTTCCTATACCTCATGTTCTCTACTTTTCTTCCTCTTAATCTAGCCTGTCTTTTTACCTCTGAAAAGAGATTGTGATTATATGATAAACATTAGGTAGGAACCTAAACTGTTTGGAACAAGAGTTAAAATATATTATTTTAAGAGATTTCTTCAACCTTTAGTATTTCTCTGTGCCCCAGCACACTATAGAAAGAGCTGCCTCTATTCCCATTCACCACCTGTCACTTTAAACCAAATAACGATGTACTGCATGAAGGAGGTTGGGGTGCTTCATGGGAAAATTGGGACACTTATTGATTAAAAACATCAAAAAGAAATTCTTCTAATTCTTTTTATATGGAGTTCACATTGGGAAAAAAATGAAGCCAAATATTTCAGCCCATTCATCAAAAAGCACTTTTTGAGTACCTTGGTAATACAGCTTACATCTACATGCTTCAACTTCAGATGTATTTACATGAATCACATGTGAAACAGGGAGGCAGATAATAAACAAGTTATCATATTTTAGACACTTTAACTTAATACAACACATAAATTTTAAAAATTTCTACTTTACACGTAAGCAAATGGTGTCACAAAGAAGTTGAAAGACCTGCCTAATCTAATAAAGCCTGCTTTCTGAATCATCATGATCTTCTGCATCACACTGCCTTTGTGAGTTTCCTCTGGGCAAGCAGGGGGATATATGGAAAGCTCTGATTTGAAAAAGGATACAAATCAGTTATTAGAAATGCCAGTCATGTAAAAGAACAAATAATATTATGATGATGATGATAGTTAATAATAGTGCTTACCTTGTGTAGGCACTCTTTTACATACAAAGACTCATTTAATCCTGTCAGCAATCTTATGAGATAGGCATTATTTTTACCCTTGATGAGAAAATGAGATCATTAAGACACAGAGATACTTATTCATTTGCCCAGAGTCACCAAGATAGTGCATGGTAGGATTCGATGTCATTTGAAGTCAGGATTTCAAGTCAGGTGCCTGGCTCCAGGCTCTGTGTTTGAGTAATATACTATGCTGCCTTTCTGCAAAACAGTATATGGAATATATTCCACATTCATGATATAATAAGTATGCAGAATGTCTGAGATATTTATGTTGGAGGAAGAAAAAGACAAGCATTTGTTTCCCTAAAGAGCCAGCAGAGAACAAATTTGCAGTAAGATTTATTTAGCTGGAAGACACTAAGAAAATATGAAAGGTTAGAATAAGGAACAGGAAAGTCTCTCCTGAGCATATTTAGGAACTACCAATGGCACCAGTCTAACTAAAGCAGAGAACTTGGCATAACAGAGATTAAGTGGTGTGTTAGGTCAGAATAAATTGTGGCTTCTCTACAATGAAACTTAAGTCCGAACTCAGCAATAAGCAATAAGAAACTCCCATAGGCTTTTCTTTTAGTGAGAGGTTAAGTTCCTCAAAAACAATTTTTTTCCTATGATAAATAGAATAGATTATAGAAGGGAAAGTTTAAGACCTGAGAAGAGTAGCTAAGCAACTATTGCTATAGTTGGGTTGCATGAGATACCATGGTCTTAGGCCAGAGTAGGGGATGTCAAACAGAAAGGCTCTAATCCACATTACTCATAGAGGATTAACAGGACCTGGTGACTGACAAGATGTAGAAAATGTAATGAAGTATTTCAAAGGTAATTCAAAGCCTTGAAGCCTGTGAAGGAGAAAGTAATGATGCCATTTACAGAAATGGGGAAGTTTAGATGGGAGCTAACTTGAGACACATTCAGACTTGCAATACCAGATTTGGGGTGACAGGATGATGTAAGTTGAAACATCAAGAGTTAATTAACAAGTGTTTATTGAACCCCTTTGTGTTAAGCAATATACTAGAGTCTGAGGACACTGTGGTGACAAGATAAAGTCCCTATCCTCTCAGAGGTTGGAGTCTAGCTTTAGCAGATTAGAAGAGAGACAATTGAAGAGATTGGTGGCTAGAACCAAGATGCTAGTCTATATTTATCCTTTCTTTCTTGCTCTCTCTCTGATACATACATACATACATACATACATACATATATATATATATACACATATACATATACATATATATATGTATATGTATATACATATATATACATACTATATATATATGTATGTGTATATATATATATATATATATATATATATATATATATATATGTGCTGGGATTTAGCTCAGTTGGTAGAGTGCTGCACTGCAGTCTCTGATGTCCCGAGTTCAATTCCCAGCACTTCAAAAATGGGAGAAGGACCTGGCAAGCCACTCCCAAGGCAATCCCGAAACGGTCAGCCATTGAAAACCCTTTGAGGGTTGCTATGTGTCGGATACCGACTCTACAGCACCTAACAACAACAACAACCAACAACATATATATGTGTGTGTGTGTGTGTGTGTGTGTGTGTGTGTGTGTGTGTGTGTGTGTGTATATATATATATATATGTATGTATATAAAATTTCTAATGCAGTCAGTTATTTTAATTCAGCGTTTCACCCCCAGCAAATGAATTACTATGGTTTTCTTCAAAGAGAATTTTAAAAATGCTAATTTAGGAACTCTAAAGAGACGGGAGATATTGTAGTCAAGCATTTGCTTGAGTTTATTATTGATAAGCATTATCAACATCCAGGGTCCAAGTGAGAGCCAGCATCAAAAAAGAGAGAAAAAAATTCTCGTTGTTGCTGTTAGGTGGTGTCGAGTCAGTTTTGGTCTCATAGCAACCCTACGTACAACAGGTAAAATAGTATTGGTAGTGCTTCTCTGCTATTCATGGGGCTCTCAATGGCTGATTATCTTTTGGGAGTGGGTTTCTGGGTCCTTCTTCCAAGCCTACAGCACCAAGTGTTCCCAGGCTCCCATCCAAGTACCAACCAGGCCCAACTCTGCTTAGCTTCTGAGGTCTGATGGGATCAGCCGCCACAGTGGTACAGCTGCAGGTGAAAAAAAGAATTGTATATATTTGCTAATAGATAAGTCTCAGCTCCTGGTATTGGTCACATAAACTCTACACTGGTGACAATTATGTTCAGCTCACATCTGTACATGTCATTGGGCCTGGGGCTTAGTTTCAAAGCAGAGAAACCAGAGCCTTGGCTGTTTCTAGTATATAGGTAAAAGGTTACAAATTGGTGCCCAAAGGCTACACATGTTTTGCAGTGACATATATAGGATTGTTTAAAATTTGGACACCATTTAATATTCAGGTTTGTAATTCAGACGTTACACATAAAACTCAAGATTTCCAACTGCTCTTGAAAAATCAAAATACTCTTTAGACATTGGGTCTGCTTTGATGATTGACCATATTTTGGGTTGACAGTCCTAGACTCTGGTAAAACTGGATTGGAATTAAGTGAGACCTGCTGTCTTTAGACATAGTTCATACCCATCCCACAACAAATACTTCATATACTTCATTGCTTGGTGTTCTCTGCAGAGGTCTTATAGTATTTGAATATGCAACCTCTCAAATGTGTGATTCTCTAGAGAAGCTCAGCAAAGAATCTTGCCTACAGCAGATAGTAGACAATGAATTATAGCCCCACTTGACATACTAGGAGTAAAAAAGAGCTGAAGGAGCTGACCAATAATCAATAGGGGATCTTTCTACTTTGGCATTAAAAGTGATACCTTTAGGAAATACTTTATACCTTCTGAAACTCAACCTAATATGTAAATTGAGAGTAATAAGGATCCACCAATCCTACTATGGATAAATTCAAATGAAATGAAAGCATTGTGTCAAAGAAACATCTCAAATTCAATGCTCATGGCAGCATTATTCACAACAAACATGATATAGAATCAGGCTAAGTTTCCATCAGTGGATGAATGGATAAAGAAAATGTGTTCTATACAGAACATATTTGAGCCTTAAAAAAGGAAGGAAATTCTGTCATTTGCAACAACACAGGTGAATCTGGAAAATATTATGTTAAGCAAAATAAGCCAGGCAGAGAGACAAATACCATATGTTCTTACTTATATGTGAAATCTAAAAAAGTTGAACTCATAGAAGTAGAAAATAGAATGGGGCTTATTGGGATTTGGGGATAAGGGAGTGAGGAGTTGAGAAGAGGCTTCATCTAAGACTACAAAATTTCAGATTGTTGTTGTTAGGTCAGCGTTTCTCTGCTATTCATAGGGTTTTCAGTGGCTGATTGTTTTGGGTGTGTGCTGCCAGGTCCTTTTCTCAAGCACCTGGTACTCCCAGGTTGTCTCCCATCCAAGGACTAACATGGCCTGACCCTGTTTAGCTTTTGAGATTAAATGGGATCAGATGCCAGGGTAACATGGCTGTAGACTTCAGTCAGACAGGAGAAGTAAATTCAAGGGACCATGTGCAACATGATAACTATAGTTAATAGCAATGTATTTCATTCTTGAAAATTACCAAGAACATAGATTTCATCTGCTGTTTCCACAAAAAAAGACAAATGTATTAGATAATGCACATATTAATCCACTTGATTCAGGGAGTCCACAATGTATACACATTTCAAAACAACATGCTGTCCATGGTAAATATATATGATTTTGTTAATTTAAAAAACAATGAAAGAAACTAATAGGAAGCTAGTCATAGTGGTATATGCTTGAAATCCCAGCATTTGAGAGGTTGGGGAAGAAGGTTTGCAAGAAGGTTTGAGGCCAGCTTAGGATATATAGCAAGACCCTGTCTCAAAAAAGAAAAAAGAAACTAACAGAATTAACCCACCCAAAATTGTTGAGAGCCTTAAATGAGATCATGTTACACAAAACCCTTATTATAGTCCCTATCATTTAATAATTGATAAGTAAATAAAAGCACTTACAATTGAAAATATTCGGTTATGAGGCCATCAACATCTTCAGGTGCAGATACCAGCTGGTTTTTTCATATGTCTTATTCATGCATGGCTATTGAGCTTCTACTATGGATATAGCTCTAGGGAAGTCATCAGATACACATAAACAATAAGCTGAGTGTGGTGGCACATGACTGAATTCCCAGAACTCAGGAGACTGAGGCAGGAGGATCATGAGTTCAAAGCCACCCACAACTACATGGAAAAATTCTTTCTAAAAGAAAGAAAACATAATTATGTTCTTGAGGAATTCTCTGTTGAAAAAAGAAAGA
Source organism: Pedetes capensis (assembly GCA_007922755.1). Lineage (NCBI taxonomy): Eukaryota > Metazoa > Chordata > Mammalia > Rodentia > Pedetidae > Pedetes > Pedetes capensis. Next base: position 54,371 of record VMDO01006109.1, on the reverse strand, counting down.
ATTAGAAAAAAGTGTATTAAAATGAAAAGAGAGTTGATGGGTGATATTATCTAAGAAGAAAAATTGAAAGTTAAAGTCTAGGAAAAGGCAAAGGAAATTCAAGACCAGAGTAAAGAAGAGTGTGTGTAGGGAAATACCACTGAATAAAGAAGTGAAAGTGAATGAGTGAGTCTCTTCACTGAGCCAACATTTCATGTTCCACAGACTGAACATGTATCTGGTACACACAATGTTATAACAACTATTGTTGTTAGGTGTCGTGGAATTGGGTGGAATTGGGTCCTACTTGTAGCAGCTCTATGTACAAGGGAACAAAACACGCCTCAACATTATGCCATGCCCAGTACTATGTCAGTGCTTCTCTGCTATTCATAGGGTTTTCAACGGCTGATTGTTTCAAGAGTGGGCTGCCAGGTCCTTCTTCAATTGCAGTGCTGGGGATCAAACCCAGGGCCTCAGAGTATGCAGAGCAAGCACTCTACCAATTGAGCTAAATTCCAGCCCCATATAATAACTAATCCTTACATAAATCCTCACTAATACTTATCATATACCAAGCACTATTCTAAGTGATATATGTGTGTATGTGTATATATATACACATACATACATATATACATATACATATACATACATATATACATATATATACATACATATATATTAGTTCATTTAACTTGCAGAGCAATTTTGTGATAAATTCTTTTATTTCTCTTTTATGAATGAATAAACAAGAGCTCACAGAGGTCAATGTCTGCCCAGTATTATTCAACTATTAATTGGTGCATCTAAGGTTTAAAATGAGGCACTCCAGCTCCAGTCCACACTTTTAAGCAGTCTCAGACATGATTAGATTCTGGGAAAGGGGAGATATTTTTACAACAAAGACACCTCAAAGACTATGAAAAATGTGATCTAACATGATCAACCCAGTGTGCTATGCATGCAAGTAGACTCATGGAGCTAACATTCCACTTTTTCTGATCAAACTTTGCTATCAGGAAAGAATAAATCCAAACTGTGGTTTTGAGGCAATAAGGAGGAAATAAACAGATTTGGGGCATGCTGTGGAGCAAGCTCATCATCTCTGCTTTCCAATTGAATGCTGAACATCTCAGAAAGAAAGCTATATTTGTGAAGTGAATGCTGGGCCATATAACCAATGTCATAGATTGGTTGCTGTGTTGCCATTACACTTAAGATATCACAATAGAGTCCCTTCCAGAATGGGAACACTTTGCTGAGTTGGAGAAGCAAGAGATTCACAATGGCTTACGAAACTGATACCTGACTACTTGTCTAATTCAATTATTTACCAAATTAATACCAAAAAAATACATGAATACACAAAATAAAGTCAGTAATGACACTAGGAAATTTTGATTGAGTACTTACTCTGTGTCAGTTCTGAATGCTTTCCATGAAATACCTAATTTAACTTTGCAAATCTGTGAGATAGGTTGAATTATTTCCATTTCATAGATGAAGTAACCAAGATTAAAAAAAAAGTACACAAAACTAAAAGGTTCTTTCCAGAATTTGAATCCAAGTAGCCTGGCCTAGAGCCCATGGTTATCCCTAATAATTTATTACACTTAGGAAAAGAAGTAACTTTCTAAATAGAGTTTTGACAAGGTAAATAGAGTTTTATAAGAAATCTAGTAGATTGTTTTAACAAAGTTGATACTTTGTACATAATTCAGAGCATTTTTTAGGTCCTAATAAGGTCTGAGTCAATGTTTTTAACTGCAGAAGGTCCAATCTCTCTATTAACATTTCTTTCCTACTAATTCAGTGTAGGACTAAACTTTCCTCTATTTTCAGGATGACATAAACATATATATTAGGTATATGTATATCAGTGTTGATGCTCATTCCTAGACTGAGGAAGACACAATTAATTGAGATTTGAGTTGGTTACTGATAGGTCCTGAAGTCTATTTAGGTTCAATGAAAACTGATGTTTTCTTCTATAGGGGAATGATTTTTCTGTTAAATTAAGTGTATAATCAGATGCATATCTATTAAATACTTATTTCTATGTATCAGAACAAAATTTGAAATAAGATCTTCAACATGAGAAACTAAAATTTGCCAGGTATGGTAGCTCATACTTGTAATCCCATCACTCAGAAGGCAGAGGCAGGAGGATCAATGCAAGTTTGAGGCCAGCCTGGTCTATATAATGAGTTACAGGACAGCCTTGTCTCAAAAAAACAAAACAAAAAAAGGAGGAGGAGGAGTAGAAGAGAAGGAAAAACTAAACTCTCTTCACTAAAATCATATGTCTATTCACCACTAGATGGAGCAACTAAATTTAAAGTTTTTTCACTCACTGCACATCTTTAAGCTTGTTTTGAATTTAGTCCTGATTTTAGTTCACTAATTTCCTAACTGCTCCCTTTCTTTTATATTTGTCAGATGTTTAGAAGCATCTTACAGTATCTAGTAGAGAATTTTTAAGAAAAACAGCATCACTATTTGTGCATTTCATGCCTTTAAATACCTTAGGGTACGTAAGGCAAAAGTAACCTAAGAAACCTAGACCATAGAGAAATAAGAGTTCAAGATGTCAAGTAAAATAAGAAATTCAACTTAAATAGATTATAATGTGCTTAACAACTACACTAACTGCTCTCCTCCCTACAATCTGTTATCTAGCAATGTGACCTAACCAGTCAAACCAAGAGAAAAAGACCTCTGACCTACCAGAACAAATATCACACAATTTGTGTATTTATAGTCTTGTGTATTATAGTTTCACACATGCATAAGACAATACAAATCCTGGCTGGAAGAGTCATAATGATGTTTGATAGTGTGACACAGGAAACAGCAGGTTAGAAGCAATGATTCCTGGTTAATTCAGGGGAGATTTTTTCAAGGCCATGTGCTTTCTTATCTTCCCACTGAAAACAAAAGCAATCATTCATTCAATAATTATTTGTTGAGAGACTGTTATGGTCTGTGCATCATAATCTTCATCATTTGTTTCAGAATTAGTCCAATGCCAATCATGCTCTGAGAGCACGTTTCAGCATTACAGGGGTCTGTTGTGAACAAAAATCAGAAAGTATAACTAGAATTAATAAAGCAGAACTGCTGAAGCTTGTGAAAACCAGGATGATGACAGAAGAGGAACTAAACTAAGAACAGAGTAATTTCCTTTATCTACTGCTGACTAAGGTGTCACTAGTTCCTGGCCAAAGAACATTTGAGATCACCATCAGAACCACACAGAACATTATTTAAAATGTGTTCTGAGCAATTATGTTTAATATAGCTATAAGTTATATGCTCATATTAAAAACTGAGTTATGTTTATGATTTTATAATCATTACAAAGATTTGAATTACAGAATTGTTTTTTACAACATTAAGACTCTCTATCAAGACTGATAACGGAAGTCAAGATTCTGCTAATCAGAGGGAACAGGTCAGGTAAGTAGCCCTTCTTAACAAAATGATGGCTCATTAAAGCTTTTTCCTGCCTGAATGAAACAACTGCACTAATCCCTTACTAACAGGCTTTTGGTAAGGCATTCAAAGATCATTTAATTTTATTTTAGAGTTTGAATAAGCTTGATTGTATGCTTTCCAAGTCCTTAGCAGATCTAAAATAACAAATAAGAGAGAATAACATTAACAAATATTTATTGAGCACCTAATAATTTGAGGCACTGTCATAATCATATTTCACTTAATCCTCATGACAACTTCATAATACATATACTAATATTATCTACCATTTCATACATGAAAAAACTGCAGAGCAGAAAGGTTAAGTAACTTGCTGAAGGTTATAGCTCTTTTCTGGCAGATCTCAGATTTCCATCCCAATAGCCTGGCTCCAGACTCACACTCAAGACTACTAGCTATCCTATGAAGAAAAAGCAGTTAACTAGCAGGTTCACAGACAGCAGTGAGAAATGACTGTTGCTAATCTGACAGCAAGGGAAGAGATAAAGTGTGAAGAACAGCTGCACAAATTTAAAGTTCACAGCAATGTGAGGTCATTTAAAACACTAGCAAACTGCTCTTTAATGGTGTGTTTTCCAGATTTCTTAAGGATACCTCAGATTTTAAACATTTCTATAGCCCTCAGAGAGACCCAAAATTTTCCCACTGTTTTTCCTTGTTTCAAATTCAGAAAATAAAATTATACACAAAGACTACTTGTCACTAAGAAAAGTCTAGTAATGATTTTAATGTAGCTAAGACTCTGTGAGCACCTGTGTGCTAGTAAGTAACATCATGGACTCCAAGTTCTCTGAAGGTCATTTTTGCTCCTGGTATTCAGGACAATGACAGAGTAGCCAGGCTTTTACCCATGAGATTAGGAAGAGTATACACAGATGGCTCCACTAAGGGGAGGCTTAGAGAGGAGACACCATAAATACCAGGAAGATGGCAGAGCATGTGCTCTACTCACCGGAAGAACTAGAGTCACTGGACATATGGGTGTGCACAGCATTCTGAGGAGCCAGTTCTCACAGTCAGTAATGTGGCTTAGTCCCCACCACATGTTCCAGATGAAGAGAGGCCAAAACTTCTATCACATAGCCCCTGCCTGTAAGACAAGTATAAGCAAGAGAACATTGGTGTACTACTGTTGGGCTTTGTGAGGGTCAATATCCTGAGCTAACTTTTCAGATTGAGTCCCCTTTTCTCTCCAAACAGAAGAACTAGAATGTCTTTTAGGAGCTCTGTCAACTGTCTAGAGGAAGACAAAAACATTTCAGTATACAAATGGTGCACAGAGAACTAAGTAGGTGCCAGGATAACTCCATATTTTATGATGCTTGACACTAATAAAATTTAGAGGTCCTCTTTTAAGAAAAAAGATATCAAATTAAAAGTACAAGCTATTTGATTTTTAAAAACAAATATTCACATAGGAAAAAAGATATTACAACAAACTGTGTTTTGAAAGACAGTTGAGTATGGTGGCACGTGCCTGTAATCCCAGCACTTTAGGAGGCAGAGGATGGAGAATCACAGGTTCAAGGCCAGAGGCAGCCTGTATAACTTAGTGAGACCCTGTCTCAAGATGAAAAGTAAAAAGCGGGCTGGGGGTACAGCTCAATGGTATAGCCTTTGCAAAGTATGTGGGAGGCCCTGAGTTCAAGCCCCAAATGCTACAGAAAGAAAAAGAAAGAAAGAAAGAAAGGCAAAAAAAAAAAAGAAAAATGGACAAATACTACATACAAACATTCCAAAATCAAGGACCAACATAATATTTTACTATTATATTATTTTTCCCCTGTATTTTAGGACTCTTGTCAAATTTGGCAAATATAAGTTTTTATCAAAAATCAGCTGTAAGATTTAAGGACAATTTAAAATTTCCTGGCAGGACTAAAGTACACAAAGTATTCATTAACTATATAGCTGGGGACTTAGAAACAGCCCAGACAGACAGGTAGTGAGCCCTGAAATTTAGCCTTCAATAATTTCATGATAAATAAACTTCTGGGTAAGTAGACAATTTTCAATGCAGATTTGAGAACCAGTACAAAGTTCAGTAGAGGATAATTCTGTAGGGGCAATGGGAGCTAGCTGCCTACAGATAATACTTCCATAAGTGGCCACCGGAAGAGTGGGAATCACTTCTAGTCTCAACAAACTAACCCACACAGCATCAATAACTCCTCAAATGTGCCAGCTAAGGGTTTAAGTCTCTGTATCTGCAAAGTAAAGGAGGAATTGCATAAATTTGGACCTTGTTGGTCAGTAATGAGAGCACGCCTAAACTACTAGTGTGCTACCTAAAAGAGAAAGACACACTAATGCCAAAGACAGGAAGAGTGCACCATAATAGGTAGTTTTCAAAAACTACTACCTCATTCAGAGAAAACCCAGAGATACATTGTCATTGGTGGTGCTTGAGCATCCCACCCAACAGCAATGTATTGGTTTTGGAATCAAGAGAATTTAGAATCAGATCTCACCACTTAGTGTCAAAATTTATTGGTTGATATGCATCTTATTTCATCTATACGTTAAAACCAGACCCAATCTCCTTTACCTCTAGGTTATTTTAAAACAAACTCCAGGTATTGTAACTGTTCACTCATAAGTATTCTAGAATGTGTCTCTAAAATATGAGACTTTTAAACCAAGTATAGTGATGCACACCTATAATCCCCAGCACTCTGGAGGCTGAAGGATCACAAATTCAAGGCCCATCCTGGGCTACAAAGTAACATTCTGTCTCAAAACAAAACAAACAAAAAGGTTTTGAAAGTAATAATAACCATGCCAGGTGCTATGGCACGCACCTGAAATCCCAGCTACTCAGGAGGCTGAGCCAGGAGGATGGCAAGTTTGAAGAAAGAAGCAACCTCTACAATTTAGTGAGTCCCTATCTCTAAATAAAAAAAAAAAAATTAAAAAGGGGTTGGGGGTGCATCTCAATGGTAGAACCCTTTTTAGCATGTACAAAGCTCTGGGTTCTACCTCCCAGTATGGCAAAATAATAATAATAACAATAACAACAAAATGTTACTTCAGAGTTTTAAAGTTAATATGAATCCTATCATATCAAGAAATATCCAGTCAGATACATTTTTATTGATGACAAAAACTTTTTCAAAAAATTCAGAAAACAAACTAACAGTGAAAAGGTTATGTTCAAATCTCAGTTTTGCTCAGTATGTGACCACAGAAAATCCTGGTAAAGCCGGGTGCGGTGGTGCATGCCTGTAACCCCAGGGGCTTGGGAGGTGGAGGCAGTAGGATCGCAAGTTCGAGAACAGAGGCAGTCTACGTAATTTAGCAAGACCCTGTCTCAAAAAGTAAAAAAATGGGCTGGGGACACAGCTCAGTAGTCCAGCACTTGCACAGCATGCAGGTGTGAGGCCCTGGGTTCAACCCCTAATACCACAAAAAAAAAAAAAAAAAAAAAAAAAAAAAAAAAAAAAAAAAAAAAAAAAAAAAAAGAAAGAAAAAGAAAGAAAATCCTGGTAATCCAGGACCTTAACTTGCCCTTCAGAAAATGGTTCACTTAGTCCTGATTGTCTCATCATTGTTTGCAAAAAGTATGTTGTTTAACTTCTCTGAGATTTAATATCTCAATGTAAAATGGGAATCATAGCCAATAATAATAATAATAGCATTTATAACACATGAGGTTATTATGAATATTAAGAGATAAAACGTATGATGGACCTGACACACAACCATCACTCAAACAATTAGTTCTCATCTGATCCCAAACTCAATTTGAAACAATACTGCTGTATTTAATAGTGTATAATCCACGCTCTGATTTTCTTCCTCAAGTATGTTCAAAAATCTGGCCAAGTGAGTGATCAGGTTGAGGGTAATTCAAGGCTCAGAGAGATTTATTGACTTGTCCAAAGTGCACAGCTATAAAATGGCAGAACCAAGATTTGCATAGAAATGTTGTGACTCTCTCTGTTCTTTTGAATCTATGACATCAAAAGAAGTTCTGATAAGTTATGCGTTGAGTATTCTGTTCAAAGATAAGGTGATATACAAGAGCCTTAAGGAAATTTTTCACCCAGAATAGTTATTTTTTGAAGTTTTTTGAATACAGAAAACTGAACTATCTCAAAAAACTCATTTCTTGGGTGTTCAGAATACCAGAAGTTTTGGTTCTACTTTTTTGCTCTTTAAAATAAATAAATAAATAAATAAATAGTCCTAATGAAGATGATGGGCCTGCAGCTGTACCACTGTAGCATCCAATCCGGTCAGATTTTGGAGGCTAAGCAGGGTTCAGCCTGGATAGGACTTGGATGGAAGATCCACTGGGAACACCAGGTGCTGTAGACTTGGGAGAAGGACCCAGCAACCCACTCCCACAAAACAATCAGCCATTGAAAACCCCATGAATAACAGACAAGCATGATAATAGTGTTTTGTCTGTTGTACATAGGGTTGCTATGAGTCAGACACCAACTCGATGGCATCTAACAACAACAAATGAAGATGATAGTTTCTAAAACCAACTATCTTGAAGCTCAAATGTCAGTTACTACATAAAATTTAATTTTTAAAAGCCAAATGTTCATTGGTTTTTTAAAAAATCACATTTAAAAATCTATCAATGAGAGTTCATAATAGTTTTTAATTACCGAACAAAAATGCTGATATTTTCTCATAAAATGAAACTAGAACCTATTACCTACAAGAAACATCACAGCCTGACCAAATGCTAATTGTAATCAGTGTTTCTATTGTAACTGGGTTGCAGGTCATGTGATAACCTGCAAGCATTCCTGATATTGTGTAAAAAGCTAAAATACACAGGATAGCTGGGGCTTCCCAATAGCAGGTTCTCCACCAGGAGCATAAGCTCTGATTCCAATGATCTTTTCCTTAACTCATTCACTATAATGCCTCTGGGTGAATGCTAAGCCTCTGCTACAAAAGCTATGAACATTCTTTTTCTTAGCTCAATAGTTTTGTATTTGTCTTTCTAAGACTGTACATTTCGCTGGGCGTGGTGGCACATGTCTATAATTCCAGTGACTCAGGAGGCAGAGGCAGGAGGATTGCACGTTTGAGACCAGAGGCAGTCTGTGTAATTTGGCAAGACCCTGTATCAAAAAGTAAAAAGAAAAGTAGGCTGGGAGTTGCAGCTCAATGGTCCAGTACTTGCAAAGCATACAAGCATGAGGCCCTGGGTTCAACACCCAGTACCGAAAAAAAAAAAAAAAAAAAAAAAAAAAAAGACTGGACATTTCTTCCTATGATTGTTTCTAGGTATTTTATATATCTTGTTGATATATGGATGAAATTTCCTCCCTTAGATTTTCTCACTGATATTTGTGGGTATGTAACTAAATGGTCATGGGCCTAGCGTTTAATACATCCTATGGGGAATCTGGATGAGAAGATAGAAGTGACATTCTCAAATGTCTCTGGTCATGGCTAACCATTAACCATAAAGCATCACTGAAATTCAACATGACCTTACACTATTAAAGAAGTGTTAGAAACAAGGAAAATAGTACTGAGTCGCAGCAGTGATGACACAAACATTAACAAACCAAATTATCAAAATGAGAATTAAGATAGACATTACAGCTATTCAAATGGGTATCAACAGGAGATGTAAGGTCAAAGTGAGTAATTAGTTGCCAATGAAGAAGTAGCAAAGCAGTACTTTTTTTTTTCTGGCATGTAAAATTGGGAAGTAGAGTGTAAGGACTGTCAGGGAAACTTTCTTGTGGGTTCAGTGTTAATGAAACATCCATCATGACAGCTTCTAATTCTGACAGTTACCACTTTAATAGAAATATGGAGGCCTTAAAACCCAAATGATATGAGAACTAGCAAAATGATAGTAAAGTTTTTGGGTTTTTGGAAAACAAGTATATTGACCATTAAATTGAATTGACATATAACACTGTCAAATTTCCTGTTCTGAAAGTGTAATTTGTTAAATTTTTAAACTTGCTTGTAGATTTTAAGAATACTGACAATTGATCTCAGAATATTTTAAAAGATGCTAGTGGTTAAATTATTCATGGCACTAAGGAGGTAAGTAATTCACCTTATTCCCAAGTGCAAATAATACAACTTTATAGCCCAACTAGTAAAAGATTGGGAAAGATTACAATGTTTCTTTCACAGGGTTTAGTAAAAGAAGGATACAATGTGTTTATAACCAGGAACCACCCAGGTCTAGGCTATGGTGCTTGCAGTATTTCATAAAAGACAAACAAGAAACAATTTGGAAATAAGGGAGGTCTGTGTAGGATTAAATACAAATCTGTCTCTTAACTCGCTCAGAGAAGAAGCAAGAAAAAGGCTCAGCTGCTGAGAAATAAGCCTCTAGTATTTTCCAGTTGATGCTGGTAGGTTGTTGTTAGGTGCTGTGAAGTCAGGTCCAACTCATAGTGACCAATGTGCAGAAGAATGAAACATTCTGCAAAGATGCTGGTATAGAGGGATAAATACACTTAAAGAGGTTTGGGACCAAGATACTTAAGTTTAAGTTTAGCAAAACCTCTTAGACAAAACTTTAAAATGGATTACAAAAGACAACAGAAGTGCTAACAATTATAGTAGGGCTTAAAACATTAAAAAGTTTTAATTACCTTATGGTATATTCAGAATTATTTGAACTGTCCCAGTTCAGTACTGAAAAGTTAAAAGTTGAAGTTGTGTGCTACGAAAATAACTCTCTCTGAGGGGTAATGAAGGGCCATTTAAGGGGAAGTGACAAAATCTGATTTGCATTTTAGAAACTTCCAATATGCTATAATTTGGATCTGGGTATGTCCCTTAAAAATCCCATGTTTTAACAATTCCTCAGCTTGGCAAAACTGGAAGGTGGTGGAAACTTGTAAGAGGTTGGGACTAGTGAGAGGTTTTAGGTCATTGGAGGTGTGCCCACGATGAGGATTGTGGAACTCCAGTCTCTTTCTCTCTTTTTGCTTCCAGCTAACATGAGGTGAGCAGCTTCCTCTGCCATGCATTCCTGCCACGAAATATTACTACCTTGCCACAGATCTTTTGGAAGCAATGGGTCCAACTAACTATAGTCTGAAACTTCAGAAACTTTAAGCCAAAATAAACCTTTCCTCTTTTTATTATCTCAGGTGTTTTGTTATAGTAATGTAAATCTAACACAGAAAATTAGTACTGAGGTTATTGCTATAGCTATTCTTGACAATATGTTTCAGAAAAATTTGGAATTGGTTCACAGGAGGAGTTTGGAAATTTTTCAAGATTCAAGAGAGAGAAACCTAGAGTGTAGTAAGCAGAATTTTGTGGGGAATTCTGGTGAGGACTCAGAAGACCAGAATGCTGATAGAAATGTAGATAGTAATATTATGCTAAATATGAGGTTTTAGATGGAAATAAGGACTCCATAGAGAATTGGACTAGAGGCCACCTGTGTTACATCATGGCCAAGAATTTTTTCAATAACTTAAGAGCTTGTGGGAGGCTGAACTTAAAGGTGACAGACTAGATAATGTGGCAGAGAAAATTTCAAGGCAGTGCAGCACTGAGGGAGTAACATGAGTATTACTTGCTGTTTTTAGCCATACATACAGTCAGAATCAAGATCAAAGAGCAACAGAGCAAGGATATTTTGACAAACTTGCAGTTTGGCCAGAAAAGTAGCACATGTGAAGTTCTAGCCAAGGAGGATGTGGTTATTAGCACCATTTAAAAGAAGCCAAGCCCTTTGCATTAGGACAATAGGAAAGATGCTTTGAGGAATTGGTAAGATCCAACCCATTTTAAGCTCAGAGATGTAGAAATGCAAATTTGTTTCAAAGACTTTCCAGAGTAATCTTTTGAGAATAGACCCCAAGCACGTCCTGCCTATGTAGTTCTACCTCAGATATCATTTCCAATATATAACCAGCAAGTCACTCAGAGGCCATTCTAGCTGTGGTGCAAGTGGGCCCAAATACACCTCATATCAGTGGAAGGCCTTGGTCTTATCCACATTTTGATGCTAGTTTTGCAAGCACGGTGAATCCAAGAGTTATTGGGTCATGGAAGCTTCCACCATGATTTTCAGATTTCAAAGGAAAGCCTTGGAGGCCAAGCAGTGTATGCCATGGTCAGAGTGCTTGCAAGCAATCCCTGATAGGATAGTGTGTAGAGCTGTGAAAGTGAAACTATAGCTGTACTGGAAAGCGTCAGGCAACAAGCAGAGTCAGCCCAAGAGAGTGGCCATGTGAGTTGCAACCAGCAAGGCCACAGAGACAGGGCTACCCAACACTCAAGAGATTCAACATTCTTCCAGAATGTGCTCCAGATGCCAGACATAGAGCAATAGGATTTAATGTTTTCCCTGCTGGGTTTTAATCTTGCTTTGATTTGGGTCTTGCTATTTTCTTTTCTTTTGCAATGGGAATGTTTACCTGTACAATTGTAGCTTGCAAGTAAGTATCTTCTTTTTTACTTTTAAAAAGGCCCACATCTAAGAATTTGTCTTGAGTCTCAAAGGAGATTTTGGACCTGAACTTTTGAGCAATGCTGGAACAGTTAAGACTTTGGGGACTCTTGAGAATGGACTACATGCATTTTTTATTGTGAAATGGACATGAACCTTTTGGAACAAGGGAAAGGATGCTACAGTTTAGATCTGGAATTTTCCCCAAAGGCCCATATGTTAAAAGTTTTGACCTTCAGTTTGGTGGTATTGCAAGGTGTTGAAACTTGTAAGAAGTGGGACCTAGTTGGAAATTTTAGATCATTTGGGGATGTGCCCTTGAAGAGGATTGTGAGACACCAACCTCTTCCTTTCTTTTCACTTTCAGTTGCCATGAGGTGAGTTCTGTCATGCCTTCCCAACATGATGTACTGCCTTGTCACAGGCCCAAAAGCAGTGGGGACAAGCAATTCTGAATTGAAACCTCTAAAACCCTGGGCCAAAATAAATCTTTCATCTTTTAAGTTGATTGTATCAGGTATTTTGTTACAGTAATGCAAAGATAATTCACACACAATTGCAATCTGAGAGATGGACTACAGAAGCCTGAAGACTAGAGACAGGAAGACATTTTAAGAGGCAATTTCAAAAGCCCAGAAGAGATGACAAACATTTAAGAAAGAACCCAAAGGCAATGACAATGAGAGTATGAGAAAATTTATCTGAGTGTGAGTTGCTTTTAATGAAGGTTTCATATAACTGACTGATTAGATGAGAAGCAAAACATGAAAGTGAGGACAAGTCTGAGTTTTCCAGCTGTATCAAACTGGTGGCTTATAGTACCATTAACTGCAGTTGATAATATAGGAGAAAAGCAGAGTTAAGGAAAACAATAATAATGAGCTTAAAGATATGTGGAGTTTGAAGCAGCAAAATTCAGTTGTTCATTATAAATTTTGTGGTGTTAGGACAAAAATTTGGGCAGGATCTATATACATACCTAGGTGATAACCTAAATAATGATAACCTAAATAATCATATGATGGGCCAATCCACTTGCAAAACACTAGTTTCTAAACAGTTTCCAACCCAACACATCTGAATCATACATCATAGCCCATTGGTAATTATAGCAATATAGTGATATTATTAGATTCATACTTGACACTCTCACCTTTGAGTTTTGAGAAGCAAACTAAATGAATCCTGAGAACCGCAACACTTAAGGCACTACTGCTTAAACCCAGTGAGGCTCCTAGAATGAAGATGCCTAGGCCCACACCCAAAGACTTTGATTCAGTAATTGTGATGGAGTTTAGGAATATACATGTTTTAAAAGGAATTCCAGGTGTTTCTTATGTACAGTGAAGTTTGTGAAGTTCTTCTGGATCTAGTAAAAAGGAAGAAGCAAAAAGTAGTTAGAATTTTGTATATGAGAATTTTGCCATCAAAATGACCATATGTTGAACTCCTGTGGGATTCTTTTGGCTTTAAAATTAATGATTGTAGTAAAGCATAGAGATTACTTTTCCCAGAAAAGTTTATAATGAATACACTTGTTTGCTTTGAGTTGTAACAGCATGTTACCCTTGGCTTAACAAAAGGAAATATCTAAAGTTAAAAACAAAGCAGTGAAAAGCAACTGGTTTATAAGTTTGAAAATGATCAATTTAAAATTTCAGAGTCATTACACTTTATGGAGAAGATCTTGGACTGATAATCAGAAAACTTGCATTGTGTGGCATTAGTACTAACATTGATCTAGTTCTTTGACATCTCTAGCCCTTCGTTTTCCCATTTGTCTCAAGAGAATGTTCAAGTAGGAAAATTTCTAGATTTTGGATAAGATTAATGTGTGATATTTTAAGTTGTATTTCATAGGTACTTCATTTGGTTGAGCAAAATGAAAATGATTTTTGGCCATTTTAACCTACCAAAAATGGCAATTTTATATATTTCAACATATCTAGGATAGAACTGATCCATTAGGCATAATCAGTCTAGGAGCTCTGCATCTTTGTATCTTACAGTTGACTTCCTCCTTTTCTTCCCAACTATAGTTTTTCCATGTCCATAGGCAGACACACATATACATCTTTCTTGCTCTGTTACTTTGAATGTCAATGTTCCTTTCTACCTCTACATTGAAAAATCCTATAGAAGACTCAGATTGGCATTACTTGGATCATATCCTCACCTTAAATAAAAACTGTGGTCACAGTACCATTATTTGCTAGAAATGTCTCACTTTCCTACTGCAGTAAGCAGAGGGTTAGAATAGTATGTGTGAATGGCAATATTTAGTCTCTGAAAGGAGACATGGTGCTGAAGAGACAAACCAACAGATAACCCCTGCATGTCTGTATTTCTCTGGATGTGTAGTTATTTTGAAATATACTTTATTATTGGAAGGAAACATTGCGACTAGGCTAAAGTAAGCCAGAAGGAAGATTTGGATTCAAAACCACTGTGAGCAGTCATTTTCTTCTTTCACATCTATTTTCTCATCTGAAAAATGTGTTACAAATACCTCAGAGGACTATTATGGGATTATATGAAATCATGTATTTGAAACTACTTTGAAAACTATAAAGCACTATAAAAGCTAAGAGGTCTTTAATTTGATAAGCATCTATTGAGTGCCTACTGTGGGTTGTGAACTTTATTAGGTACTGGTAATATAAACAGGAATACAATGTGATATTTTTGCACTCTGCTACAATATATAGGATCTGGTAAGATACAGTATATAAATAAATCTCAGCACATCTTAACTTTTTAATATTTAAAATAAATCACTCATTTGAGAATTGAGTCAGAGGGTACACTATGAAATGCAAGAATAAACTATATATTATAGAGATATTATCCAAATTTTGAGAGTAAAATGAATCTCTTTAAAGAAAATCTTTAATTTGTTTTACCTCTATCCTTTCACAATATTCTATTTGATTCTGCATGTGTCTTCAACAAATGATTTTTTTCTAAGGATAACATTGATTGTCCCTGTCTGACTTCTTTCTTCAAAATGCATCCTATGGCTAATTCTGTGCTAAATGTTTCTCATCCCTCTATACACAAATAAGCCTGAATACAGTGAATCTTACCACAAGTATCCCTCCCATACTATCTCACCTCTTTTTACCAAAGAAGTTAATTTTGAATCTCATTCATGTTAGTTTTTATGTTTATCTTTTTTTGCTATAATTCACTTATTAAATTATGTAGTCCTACCCTAGCTCATGCTTTGGGAAGGGGTTGATAAGTTTGTCTATAAAATGATCTTATACTTCTCTAGATATTCTAAATCTAAAATTATCCATCATCATTTGTGTCACTCAAACTGATTTTTCTGATAGTGGTTTATATTTCAATTATATTGAACCACATTTTCAAATGTGACTTTTTGAGTTTCAAGAAGATTAAACAACAAATCATAAGATATTTCAGGGACTTCCTGTCAAGAAATATTTGCTTGCATATGCACCCAAGTTTATATGTCAATTATGTATTTAGTCAGGCTGAACTGACCACATTACAGTAAGTTCCTGCCTCTACCAGAGATATGTAAAATTCCTAAACCTAAATCTAGCTCAATGATCATAACATACACTACTTATTGCTGTTATTTTTCATCTATTGTTTAGAGTTTTGTCATAGGTTCCTAACCCACGCTTGTTAAAATTCTTTAGCTGTTTTTTTTGCTGTTGTTGTTCATTTCTTTCACCAATAAATGTTTATTGAAGGTCTATTATGTGCCAGGTGATATTCTTGGCTGGGTGGATATAAAATTAATAAGGCACATTCTTTTCCAACAAGACCCTTACAAAGCAGTAGAGGACACAAAGAATTAAAAAAGACAATCATAATACAGGAGATGTAATGAATTATAGGAAGTGTAGTTTTTGTCTGCCTCTTCTTAGTTCCTTCAGGAAGTTCTCCCCCCATTTGGTTGGTCTGAAAGAACCAATCATACTGGTTCAAATACAGGTATATAACTATTCCAGGCCATTCAAAGTACTTCTCAGAGGTTTTTTGTTGTTGTTGTTGTTTTCAGTACTGGGGGTTGAACCCAGGGCCTTGTCCTTGAATGCTCTGCAAGTGCTGGACCACTGAGCTGCACCTCCAGCCCATTTTTTTACTTTTTGAGACAGGGTCTCACTAAGATACGCAGAGTGCCTCTGGTCCCGAACTTGTGATCCTCCTGCCTCCGCCTCCCCAGGCGCTGGGATTACAGGCGATGTCTTTCTAATGTCTTCTTCAAATTCTTTCTTCAATATTTTATAGTTTTCATTGTAGAAGCCTTTTAGTTCCTTCATTAGGTTTATTCCTAGTTTATTTGTTTATTTATTGTTTTCAAGCTATTGCAAATGTGATTATTTTCTTGATTTATTTCTTAGTGTCTTTGTTACTGGCATATAGAAAACTACTGACTTTTGTATTTTGATATCATATCCTGCTAGTTTCCTGAAAATTTATTACATCTAAGAGTTTTCTGGTGGAGACTTTAGGGTATTTTAAGTATAGGAGCATATCATCTGCAAATAGGGATAATTTGAGCTATTCCTTTCCCATTTATATCCCTGTTATTTCTTTCTCTTGCCTTATTGTTCTAGTTAATGATACAAGTACTATATTGAATAAGAGTGGAAAGAATGGACGCTCTTGTCTAATTCCTTATTTTAGGATGAAATTCTACCAGTTTTTCCCCATTACATAGAATGTTGGCTATGTTGTTGTTGTTGTTAGGTGCCGTAGAGTTGAGTCCAACTTATAGTGACCCTATGTACAGCAGATCAAAACACTTGCCAATTCTGTGCCAGGCAAATGATCTTATTTATGTTTAAGCCCATTGTTTCAGACACTGTGTCAATTCATCTGGTGGAGGGTTTTCCTCTTTTGCATTGATCTCCCACTCTCCCAAACATGATGTCTTTCTCTAGGGATTGATCTCTCCTGACTACATGTCCAAAATATGTAAGATGCAGTCTGGCCATTCTTGCTTCCAAGGAGCACTCTGGTTGCATTTCTTCTAGGACAGATTTGTTGGTTCTTTTGGCAGTCTATGGTATATTCAATAGATGTCTCCAGCACCACAATTCAAAAGCATCAATTCTTCTCCTGTCTCCCTTGTTCAATATCCAGCTTTCACAACCATATGATGCCACTGAAAATACCATGGCATGAGTCAGACGCACCTTCATCTTCAGTGTGACATCTTTGCTTTTCAATACTCTAAAGAGATCTTTTGCCACAGCTTTTCCTAGAGCAATGAGTCTTTTGATTTCTTGACTGCTGCTTCCATGGGTGTTGATTATAGAGCCAAGCAAAGCAAAATCTTGGACAACCTCAATATTTTTTCCATTTATTGTGAAGTTACATACTGACCCAGTTGTAAGGATTTTTGTTTTGTTGATGTTTAGTCGCAGCCCATATTGAAGGCTATGATCTCTGATCTTCATCTGTAAATGTTTTAAATCCTCTTCACTTTCAGCAAGAAGAGTTGTGTCATCTGCATAATACAGGTTGTTCATGAGTCTTCCTTCAATCTTGATGCCACGTTCTTCCTCATAAAGTCCAGTTTCTCGGATTATTTGCTTGGCATATAAATTGAAGAGATAGGATGAAAGAACACAACCCTGATGCACACCTTTCTCAACTTTAAACAAGGCAGTGTTTCCTTGTTCTATTCGAAAAATTTCCTCCTGGTTCACATATAGATTCCTCATGAGTACAATTAGGTGCTCTGGCATTCCCATTTTCTGATGTGTTATCCATAATTTATTATGATCCAAACAGTCAAATGCCTTTGCATAGTCAATAAAACATAAACATATATCTTTCTGTTATTCTCTGCTTTCAGCTAATATCCACCTCACATCAGCAATGATGTTCCTTGTTCCCCACCCTCTTCTGAATCCCACTTGATTTTCTGGTCATTCCCTGTCTATATACTGCTGCAGTCGCTTCTGAATGATCTTTAGTAACATTTTGCTTGTGTGTGATATTAATGATATTGTGTGATAGTTTGCACATTCAGTTGGATCCCTTTTTTTGGGAATAGGCATAAATATGGATCTCTTCCAGTCAGTTGGCCAAGTAGCAGTTTTCCAAATCTGTTGGCATAAACATGTTAACACCTCCAGTGCTGCATCTGTTTGTTGAAACATCTCTGTTGGGGATTTTTAAAACAATATTTCCCAGCTAGGGTCCCTCATAACAGCCTGAGGGGCTGACCCCTAGTTGACCCCAGGGCTCATCTCACTCACTCAAAACAGCCCCTCCCATCGAGTGAGCAAAGATGGCCCTTGGCCAGCTTGACCAGCCTTAACCACCTTAATTTTGATTGGCTCCCCTCACCACCTTGCAGGTAGCAACTGTCTCTACTTGGCAGTTATGTCCGTTTGCCCACTGTACCGGCCAGCTGTGTGCTTTGATTGGCTGAACCCCACCATGTGACCCCTCCAGGACCCTATAAAAGCAGGGCTCCTGGACCCCCTATTGATCCCTGTAGCACCACCAATCCCGACCTCTCTGACCATCTCCTGAACCTCATCATCTGGACCAGCGCTCCCTACTCCAGCAAGACCATCTAGCAAGCCGGCGAGATCAAGCCCAGGGGCCCCAAAGAGCCAAAGGCATCTAGCAAGCCACGAAGAGCCTCCCAACTTCTCCCATCCTTGGGAAGGAGGGGGGTAAAGAAGGCGAGCCGCGAGAGTCAAGACCACCGGACCTCAACGGAACATCAGCAGCTGTGGCTGTGCCTTTAAGGCTGAGCTGTACCAGCACTTAGCCTGCAGCATTCCATGCTGCAGGCCTAGAGCCGGCACTTGAAGGGATAGAGCCTTGCTCTATAGGGGCTGCTTGCTCCTTGCTCTCCATAAGGGGAGCACCCCAATAAACCTTCCTTATCCTTCTCCAACCATCTGAAAGTCTCCCGAGGTCCTTCTTTCCCGACATCGGCCACGTTATTATGTTGAGGGTTTGGCCCTAACTTTAGCCGGGCTACAGCTAAAACCCTGACACATCTCTATTGGTATCCCATCAATTCCTGGAGCCTTGTGTTTCGCCAGTTCTTTCAAGGCAGTTTGCACTTTGTCCTTCAATACCATTGGTTCCTCTTCATATGCAACCTCTTGAAATGCTTGATCATCTACCAATTCTTTCTTGTATAATGACTCTGTGTATTCCTTCCATCTTCTTTTAATGTTTCCTGCATCATTTAATATTTTCCCTGTAGAATCTTTCACTATTGCCACTGGAGGCTTGAATTTTATCTTCCTTAAGCTTGAGAAACACAGAGCGCGTTCTTCCCTTTTGGTTTTCTGCCTCCGGCTCCTTGCACATGTCATTATAATTTTGTTTTTGTCTTCTCGAGCTGCCTTCTGAAATCTTCTGTTTAGTTTCTTAACTTCATCATCTTCCTTTTACTTTAGCTGCTTGACATTCAAGAGCAAGTTCTAGTGTCTCTTTTGACATGTAATGTGGTATTTTCTTTTTTTCTCATATTTTAAATAACTTTTTGCTTCCTTCTTGAATGATATCTTTTATATCATGCCACAACTCCTCTGGTCTCCTATCATTTGTGTCTAATGAATTAAATCTATTCTTGAGGTGGTCTCTGAACTCAGGTGGGATATACTCAAGGCCATACCGTGGCTCTCGTATACTTGTTCTAATTTTCTTAAGCTTCAGTTTGAACTTGCATATGAGAAGTTGATGGTCTGATCCACAGTCAGGGCCTGGTCTTGTTTTGACATTTTACAGAGAGCTTTTCCATCGCTTCTTTCCACTTATGTAGTTAATTTGATTCCTGTATGTTCCATCTGGTGAAGTCCATGTGTATAGTCTCCATTTATGGTGTTGAAAAAATGTATTTGCAATGAAAAGGTCATTGGTCTGACAAAATTCTATCGTGCAATCTCCAGCTTTGTTTCTGTCACCAAGACCATATTTTCCAGCTACTGAGCCTTCTTTGTTTCCAACCTTTGCATTCCAGTCACCAGTGATTATCAGTATGTCTTGATTGCATGTTTGATTTAAATCTTCCCTTTCTTCACTTGTGGCCTTAGTGGTGGGGGCATAAATTTGAATAAGTCATATTAACTGGCCTTCCTTGTAGGAGTATGGATATTATTCTATTACTGACAACATTGTATTTCAGGACAGATCTTGAAATGTCTTTTTTAATGATGAATGAAACCCCATTTCTCTTTAGTTTATCATTCCCAGCATAGTAGACCATATGATCGTCTGACTCAAAATGGCCTATGCCGGTCCATTTTAGCTCACTGATGCCTAGAATGTCAATGTTTATGCACTCCATTTCTCTTTTAATGATTTCTAATTTTCCTAGATTCATACTATGCACATTCTATGTTCCAATTATTGATGGATGTTTACAGTTGTTTCTCCTCATTTTGAGTCATTCCACACCAGCAAATGGAGGTTCCTGGGGCTTTATTCCATTTCTGTTATCATGGTAGACTCTACTTTGAGGAGGCATCTCTTCCCCAGTAGTCTCTTGAGTGCCTTCCAACCTGGGGGGCTCATTTTCCGGCACTATATCTGACAGTGTTTCTTTGCTATTCATAGGGTTTTCAATGGCTAGTTGTTTCGGGAGTGGTTCACCGGTGCCTCCTCCCTAGTCTGTCTTAGTCTGGAAGCTCAGCTGAAACCTATCAACCATGGGTAACCCTGCTGATATCTGAGATACCAGTGGCATAGCTTTCATTCTCATTGCAACACATAAGCCCCCACAGTGTGGCAAACTGATAGACATGTGGGGGATGTTAGCTACAGGTTTGATGTATATAGCCTTTATTATGTTGAAGTGTGATCCCCCTTTTTCTAGTTTCTTCAGAGATTTTATCACTGTTTCTGCATCTATTGAGATGATCATGTGGTTTTGTCCTTCACTCTATTTATGTGCTGTGTTACATTTATCAGGGCTTTAAACAAAATCTGAATCCAAACCCTGAACCTGTTCCAATTCAAGAATTAAAAAAAAATTCTGAACCTCAATCTTAACTTGGAGGTTTCAATCCTACATGTAGATAGCAGGGCTCCAAGTCAAACCTGAACCTGAACCTTGAACCAGAGTGGGTGGGGTGCAGGTTGAGGTTTGATTTGAAGTCCTGATGGTCATTAATTTGCATATGTTGAATCACCCTTGCATCCCTAAAATGAAATCAACTTGTTCATGGTGTATGATCCTTTTAATGCCTTGTGAAATTTGGTTTGCAAGAATTTTGTGGAGAATTTTTGTGTTTATATTCATCAGAGAAATTATCATATGGTTTACTTTTTTTTTGTTTGTATGTGTCCTTATCCAGTGTTAGTATCAGGATAATACTGGCTTCATAGAATGAGGTTGGAAGCATTCCTCCTCTTTCTATTTTGTGGAATAGTTTGAGGAGCATTGATATTCGTTCTTCTTTAAAGATATGGTAGAATTCAGCAGTGAATCCCTAAAGTCCTAGGCTTTTCTGCTTTGGGAGACTATTACTGCTTCAATCTCATTGTTCATTATAGATCTGTTTAGGTTGTTTATATCTTCTTGGTTCAATTTTGGTGTGTCATATTGCCTGAAAATTAATTCATTTTCTCTAGATTTTCCAAGTTACTGGAATAGTAAATTCTCAAAATATTCCCTAATAATATCCTGGATTTCAGCAGTAACCATTATAATACCCTCTTTTTCATCTACAATTTTATTAATTTGGGTCTTTCCTCTCTTTTGGTTAGGGTTTGTTAATCTTGTTTATATTTTTAAAGAACCAATTCTGTTCCACTGATCCTTTTTGCTGTTCTTTTAGCCTCCATTTAATTTATTTATACCCTGGTATTTATTATTTCTGTCCATATATGAATTGTGAGTTTGGCCTATTCTTATTTTCTAAGACATTGAGATACATTGTTAGGTTATTTAGTTGATATATGATTTTTCTTTTCCTTTTTTTAATTTTAATTTTTAATTTTATTTATCTATTTTTTGTGGTACTGGGGGTTGAATCCAGGGCTTCGCACTTGCATGCTTTGCAAGTACCAGAACACTGACCTGCACCCCCAGCCCTTTTTTTTTTTTTTTTTTTTACTTTTTTGAGACAGCGTCTTGCTAAGTTATGCAGACTTCCCTGGTCTTGAACTTCCAATCCTCCTGCCTCCGCCTCCCAAGCCGAGATATTTTTTAATGCAATCACGCTTAGCCATAAATTTCCCTCTTAGAACTGCCTTTGTTAAGACAGGTGTGGTGATGCACATCTATAATCCCAGCACTCAAGAAGCTGAGACAGGAGAATTGTGGGCTTGAGGCCAACCTAAGCTACACAGTGAGACCCTGTCTCAAAAAACAAAAATAAAAACAAAAGCAGAAATAAACCACATAAAATACTTCCTTTTCAATATCCCACAGTCTCTGGTAAGTTATTTTTTCATTTTCATTTGATTCTAGGAATGTTTGAATTTCTTCCATGATTTCTTCAATGAACCTGATCATTCAAAAGGTCAATCTTGATGTGTATGCCTACTTTCTGAATTTTCTTTAGCTATTGATGTTTAATTTTATTCCATTGTGATCTGATAAGATACAAGAAACTATTTCAACTTGTTTAGTATTTGCAAAGACTTGCTTTATGGCATAAAATGTGATCTAGTTTTGGAGAAACTTCCAGGACCTACTGAGAAGAATATATATATTCTGCAGCTGTTGGATGGGATATTCTGAAGTTGACTGTAAAGTCCATTTGATCTATGGTGCAGTGTAACTCTGAAATTTCTTTTTTTTTTGTTTGGATAGTCTATGTATTGGTGAGAGTGGGTCACCAAAGTCACTCACTATTATTATATATTATTATAAAAGGTGGACATCTCTCATCCTTTATGTGTCCAGTACTGTTTGTTTTATGAAGTTAAGTGAACCTCCCTCCCCCTCCTCTCTCTCTCTCTCTCTCTCTCTCTCTCTCTCTCTCTCTCTATATATATATATATATATATATATATATATATATATATTTGATGGATTATGTCCTTTATTAATATGGAATACTTTCTTTATCCCTCTAATTTTGGCTTAAAATCTGCTTTGTAAGATATGTCTGTAGCTACTTATGCTTGCTTTTGGATTCCATTTGCTTAGAACATCATTTTCTATCCTTGCACTTTGAGCTGTATGCCTCTTTGCCAGTGAAGTGAGTTTCTTGTGGGCAGCAAAAAGTTGATTCTTATTTTTTAATCTGTTAATCCATGCTGGCTATTTATTTATTTGCAATACTTTGGTCTCATACATACTTTGCAAGTGCTCTACCACTGGGTTGCACCCCAGTCATTTTTTAATTTTTAGTTTCTAATTTTGAGATAGGGTCTCACTAAGTTGCAGGCTGCCTCTGGCTTTGAACTCATTATTCTCCTTCTTTAGCCTCCCAAATACTTGGGATTACAGGCATGCACCACCATGCCTGGCTTCACACTGTGTCTTTTAATTGGAGAGATAAGAGAATTCACATTTATGTTATTACATAAAGATATATACTAACTTTTCGCTTCTTTATCCTAGAGATTTTCTATTTATTGAGTTAATAATGTTTGATTCTGTGTTAGTAAGCTCATTCATTGCTGTGGGGCAGAGAAAAAAATAAAAAAAATTATGGGACAAATTATTTATTTGGGGCTCACATCTAGAGGATGTCAATCCATTATGGCAGGAAGCATGGTGGCATGGCAGGTAGTGGTAGCCTCTGGTAGAAAACCTCACATCAGATGACCTGGGTGATAGCAAGGTCCTGGGTAAATTCCAAAGCCTCTCCCACCCCCAGTGATCCATTTCCACAAAGCTAGAACCCCCCAAAGTTCCATAGCCTTCAAAAACAATGGTACCAGCTGGGGGGCAAATGTTCAAACACATGAGCTCTGGGGGATATTTTAGATTCAAACCATGCTTTCATGCTTGTATACATCTTTCTTCTTGTGTTTATAGTATTACTTTAAATATCTTCTGGAATGCTTGCTTAGTGATCACAAATTTCTTCAGTTTATGCTTTTTATGGAAGGTCTTTATTTCTCTTTCAATTATAAATGAAAACTTTGATAGCATAGTCTTCTTGGTTGGCATTTATTTGGTTTCAGGACTAAATACATCACTCAGGGTTGCTGCTTGAGGGGTCTACTATTATTCAGGTAAGTGTGCCTTTGTAAGTAACATGGCACTTCTCTTTTGCAGTTTTCAGTATTCTTTCTTTTTTTACCTATAATATGATATGGAGACGTTCTTTTCTGGTCATGTTTACTTGGGATCCTAAATGTCTCATGTACTTGAATGTTCATTTCTTTCCCTAGATTTGGGGAATTTGGGGCTATAATTTCATCATATAAGTTTTCTGTGCCTATAGTCTGTACCTCAGTTACTTCTACACCACACATTCATAGGTTTGGTATCTTAATTGTGTTCCAGAGTTTGGGATGTTGTGGTCATGATTTTTTCTATATTGTTATCTGAACAAAATAATTCTTTGTGTCTTCAATCTCTGATATTCTTTCTTCTGCCTGGTCTAGTCTACTGGTGATGCATTCTGTAGAGCTATCCATTTCCTAAATTTCTGAGTATTTTTTCTTTCAGAATCTCTATCTGTTTGCTAAATTTGTCATCTGAATTGCTAATTGCTTGTCTAAGTTGTTGAATTTCTCATCCAGATCTTGAACTGACTTCTTTACTTTATTCACTTATTCATTTGAATCCTCTTTGAAGTCATCAACCATTTTTAAAACTAGATTTTTGAATTATTTTCCCAGAATTTCAATCATTTCAATATCATTGGATTTAGTTATTGAAGAGTCATGAGATTTTGCAGATATGATGTTGCCTTGATTTGTCATATTTCTTATGTTTCTAAGTTGTGATTTGTGCATCTGTTGGGAGAGATATATCTCCTAGTTCTAGTTGGGCAAAGAATTGATGCTTTTGAGTTGTGGTGCTGGAGACGTCTATTGAATATACCATGGACTGCCAAAAGAACCAACAGATCTGTCCTAGAAGAGGTACAACCAGAGTGCTCCTTGGAAGCAAAAATGGCCAGACTGCGTCTTACATATTTCGGACATGTAGTCAGGAGAGAACAATCCCTGGAGAAGGACATCATGTTTGGAAGAGTGGCAGGTCAACGCA